>JZLH01S0623530.1:18067-28764 GCA_001188425.1 Eucidaris tribuloides | reverse complement strand
AATTATTTTTGGTGATAGATATTGACATAATAATGAAATGCTGATAGACAAAATCAAGAATGCAAATTTTTAACTGTAAATTATTGCAATTTAATTTTAATTTATTAGATAATGGCTGCATCTCAATATTTGTTTTATAACTGCAGCTGTACACATTAAATGATTAAGTTTGAGGGATATGTGTGGTATTTATTGTGGAATGTTAATGGAATGTTTGGAATTTTATTCATTTCTGTGGCACACTAAGTCATTGCTAAGTGAAATTGAGTTGTCATGATCAGAGATGGAGTCAAAGCCACCCTCGAGGCCAAATTTTCCTGGCCTTGGCCTTGGCCTGGGACCGAATCACGCGTACAAAATCTATACGAACAATATATTTCCAGCGGCCTCGTGACTCGGAACGGTCGGCCCCGACTACATCCCTGCTTGATAGTGTTGATGTAGAGGCAACATGATTCCTGGCAGCACTGAGTTTCAAAGCAAACTGTGCAAAAGAAAGAATTCGAAGAGTCATAAGAGTGAGTGAAATGGACGAGGTGGAATCTTTTTCCAGAGCAGCTGTTTTTCCTTTGTGAAATATCTCCAGTTTGACAGATTGTAAAAATGTTAGCTCAATCTTTTTGTAGAAAGAAAATTGTTTAGTCAAGCCTGCTAGCAGTATCATGAAAATCAATTAGTCTCAGATTAGTTTGTTCGTGTTATAGAATATTGATATGTTTTTATAAATGTTAGGTATAGTATTATATGTTTTGCATGAAGTATTCCTGACATAAATAGTTGTTTTCAAGAAATAGAGCAGCTGGTTTATTATGCAGCTTTTGTTTATTGTACAGTTTTGCACAAAGCAATTTCGGAAATTTATGTATCTTTCTTACCAGGACTTGTCTTCGAACAGACTCCAGAAATTACGTCTTCAATATCACTTTGAAAAATTTGCGGTAATATGTGTGACGCAAATGCAAGATTCAGAATAAGCATTACAATGATTTCAACTCCTTTTTCGCTAGTAAAGTAAAATAATTTAGACTTGTATTTGAATATGGGATGATGTACAGGTATGATTTTGACATATTTATGGATATTGTTTTATTTTTATTACTGCTGTTTATAGAATTCTTAAATGAACTTGCTTGTGAGCCGGCGTGTATAGATTCAACTTTGACAACTTCAACAACAATAAATGACGTCGGTAATCACTCAAACATGATGAATTTATTGAATTCAGAGTAAACAATGATATTGTATACAATTATTACCTTGATGCATGAAAGTTACACATTAGTTTCTTTTGCATTTGTAACCCTCAAACTATTGAAGGAAATAGATATTGTTTATAGAGCACACAAGAGAAGTATGGTAGCTGCATGGGTCAGAGACAGGACACATTTTTTTCAGAAGCTGAATCGCAAACGGAAACTGACGACAAGTAATGGAATTCCTCCATCCTGCATTGTTATCATGCTTTCACTATAAGTATTTTGGAAATTTTGTTTTCAACTTTCTTTTGTTTACCTCTGTGGTGAAAGCGATTACATCGTGTCGATGGGGAAGGAATTGTATGTAGCGAGAGACAAAGGTTTGTCTGGAATCTGACCTGAATCATATAGCACGATGGAGTTGAACGATATATATGAAAAATCGTGGAGATCACGATGTGAGTGATAGTCTGGTGGCTTTATGTCTCATTGTAACGGCATTGTCATCGATTTGCAAAATGTCGTAGCAGCTCAAAATAATCAGATGGACTTTGAATAATGATTACAAGATTGGTTATGTATCAATAAGTGAAATTACATTCATTTCAAACAATGAGCCAAAATCATTAGGAATGAAACAAATTTTTCTTGAATTTAAGTAACAAGAAGTTGGAACTACAAACAGTCAGCAGCCATTGATTTGATTTGATTTGATTGTTTTTTTTTTACTTGGGAACAAAAATAATGTTTTATTTTTTTTTTAGTAATCCAAGTATACTCACATGTAATCCAATAAGAAAGAAGATAGTGAATTTGAAGTGCATTTTCCAAAATAATGTGGAAATTGGTCATATTGACTCCGAAAAAATATGTGACTAAAATTATTTCTGACCTTACTAATTGTGAATGAATATATGACCTTTCAGAAAATACCCATAGCCCATCACATAATGTTTACAACCTAATTAGGACTGTAAGTTGTTGGCCATGATGTGGTAACTGGTCTCTGACGATTGGTTCCAGTAAATATCTGGGGTTTTTTCTCCTTTTTGCAAATCGATGACAGTTTCTGTAAAGATGACAAAAATGATATACGGAATTGGAATAAGGATGTATCAAATGTAACACAATGGAAAATCACTATAAGGTTCACTCTACAGATTAATAGGGCTGTTTTAAACAGATGTAAATGAGTTGGTGTATAATACAAGATGTTGTCATGGAATCGAATGGGTAAATTGTGTGTGTGACTATTGATTTTACGATCGATGTAAAATTGATGTCAATAATCTGGAGTTTGGAGTGTATTCTGGCTCATTCAGATATGACACTTGGCCAGTGATAGGCAGGCTGTTTCTGAACGGGTTTCACGTGAACGGGTTTAAACATTTACATATTGACTGGTATGTGTGGAGGTAAAAATAGACGGGTACAGAATAAAATCAGAGTTGGTAATATGCGACAAGTTTTGTCACAGATCTGAAAATATAGTTGTGTAGATAATATAAAAGATATTGTGTAGTTAGAATTGATATCAAATTCCTATGTAAGATTTACCAGTAATCGTGTTGAAAATATATATATACGTATCTATTTAAAATGCTGCAGTTGTGAAGTCAAAATGTTGAACATACAGGTCTAGCGTGACAAACTTTTAGTGGAATGTTTGTGATTTTGTAGATGCTCATAATTAGCAAAGTATGTCATAGGTTTTATTGTATATAATAAAGATATTAACTTATCAGAGTAGGCTGTTTTCGATACAGAAGTTTAGAAGTAGGTCATGATGGAATTTTGTCCAATTAGTAGATGGAATGTTGAGTAGGAGTAATACGCTAAGCCTAAATAAATACATGGTTTAAAAACTTTCAACACAAATCATATTTGAGTAGAGGAGAAGTGACGTAGTTACAATGAAGTGCAAGTGCAGTTGAAGCCCACTTAGACTTCTGAAACAGTCTCTACTTTAGTTGAAATGAACATCCTCAATACTAACCTACACTCAAGACAAGAGTTATAAGAAGTAATGAATTTTTATTATTTAAATTGGTGACGTCGATACCAAGACTGAGCAGAAACTGTTTTGAAGAGTTATCTAAGCTACAACACTAATTCATATTCAAGATGATATTTATTTGACAGTGATATCCTGTGTTAATATTATTTTATACAGTCGGATCCATTCCAGAAGTAGAAAGTAGAAGAATGATTTTGGTGGTTTGATGGCAAGACTAGTTTTTCTACAACTTCTACCATTTCTACTACTGTAACTACTACTATTTTTACCCTTACTACTACTATTTCTACCCTTACTACGGTCTTATACCCATACTTTTACTAATACTACTTCTAGACTACTTTAATTGTGACTACCTGTATTACTTCCACTACTTCTACTGCTTCTATTGCTGCTTCTGCTTCTACTACTTCTACATGTACTACATCTACTACTATTACTACTTCTACTACTTTTACTACTTCTACTGCTGCTACTGCCGCTGCAGCTACTACTACTTCTGCTGCTACTACTTGAACTACTGCTACTACTTGAACTACTGCTAAATACTACTACTACTACTACTACTACTACTACTACTACACTTCTACTTCTTCTACTACACTTTTACTACTGCTACTTCTGCATTTACTTTAGTTTGTACTTCTACTGCTTGTAACTACTTACAGAAAATCAGCACGAAGATTTCTGTAGCACTAGAAGTTCCCCTGGTATATCAGGATTTTGTTAGGTTGTAGGTTTCGGAAAGAATTATTAACGATGATGATGAAACCGAGTGGAGATAAAAGTACGTACTGAGAGATGCTTTAAGACTGTTTGTCCAAACATTGTCCTACTCCAATGTATTTCAAATTGTCACAGACCGTTTCGCTGTAAAAGATGTAGAATCTATATAATCGGGTATCTAGTATATTTGTAATTCATGTATTTGTGATGTTTTTGTGTGTTGTCATGACTAAATATTTAGAGGATGTAATTACTGTGTAAAATATGTCTATGTCGGTGTGTTTTGTGGAATGAAATATTAATGTCGTATACACAAGAAGTAGTTATAAACCTGTTAAAGAGAAATATAATACTGTGTAATCAAACTAGACTGCATTGTTGCTAACAACCATCACTCAGAAATGCCTGCGAAAATATTAGGCGATTACTATCGAAATAATCCATGTATTTGAAGTAGAGTGTAAGCAGAAAGAATGCTTTATATGTATTTGTGTGTATATGTATGCCAATTATATGCAAATTTATGATTAACTAACAGCTCATTATCATACTGAAACAGGAGAAACACTCGGTGGATAAACACTCAAACGTGATCTTGAACAGTACATTATTGTTAAGTGGTGTTGTGGGCTTGTGGGTGTTTTACTTGTATTACCTCGTTTGAAAACAAATAGATAAAAAAAGATGAAAGACGCAAAGGTATTTGCAGCTTGAGTTTTTATGTACCTCATTATAAGGATGTAATGGTAAGAAAAAAAATCTGTAGATATTATATGAACTATGAATATTGTATGATTCTTCAACATTATAAATGTACATGTTTTCAGCTCAATTTATTATCAGTATTGATATGTGAAATAAGTTATGTTAACTATTTTCTATATATTGTTATAAAAGAACCTAACGCCTAGGGACATTTTAACGTAGCTTAGATTTATCAAAAAAAGGAAAAACAAATTCATGTACAGGTATTATATATTATAAAAAAAATATTTATTGTTATTTTTGCCATATGCGTGTTGACAGTACACTTGTATTCAACTTTAGTTAATTGCGATATATTATATATTCACCAATCAATTTATATTGTTACCCTAGGGTTGCATGGCCTAGTAATACATTGTAGTATATATTATAAAAATATGAAGATGTGTGGAGTTGATATATAAAGGCTATGTCATCAGCTGAAATATATGTATTATCGTCATATTATTAACATTTTATATTGTTACTTTTTTCCTTGCCTCTTCCAATTTTGCGAAACGAAACGATGTATGATGCAAGCTTTTTTTTATGACAACTTCATTAGTTCTCGAGTCGTTATTTTTCTTGAAACAAAATTTTTAAAAAGTGTGTGAATGTAATGCAACATCAGTGATTTTGGTATGTTGCTTTTCTTTGAATATGTGTTTTCCGTTTCTTTGTTTTTTTATATTCTAACTTATTTAAGAGAAGAAAATGTCATTCACTTTGGAGAATTTCATTCAATTTTGGTTCAAATTGCACTATTGGCAATAGACATTGAGAGTATGTTATGCACTGTGGTACTGAAATCATTACGTTCATAAGTTCACAGAGAATTAGAATTTTAGATATTTGTTGGTGTTAAAAATTGTACATTAATCTTTCAGCACCTTTCCCATCCTTGTGGGTTACTAGCAGTGTTACTGTCGAGTCCACAAGCTCAGGCCGAGGCCGCCCAAAAAACAACTTCTCCATAGGGTTTCTACAGGTGACTCAGACCGAGGCCGGGTCTGGGGCCGCCAGATATTGACCCCGAGACCGGCCTTGACTACAACATTGGGTACTAGAGCTATTATTTCTTCACATATCTCAAGGTATTAAAGAAAGTTCTCAGTTAAGGAGATTGATAAAAAAAAAATGAGATATAGATAATTAATGCATGGAGTTGATTAAAAGCAGAGGCTTGCATGATAGCTTCATGTGAAAAAGAATAAATTATAGGGGTTAAGTAGAAAATACAATTCAAAACAGCCTTTTGTTAGTCTTTAATATGAGGTCCACACACAATGTTTCGTTTGGGGAATTCAAACATGTAATATACTAATGTCTGTTTTTGTCTGCATAAATTAACTCAGAAAAGCTCAGGTTTGTACCTAACAAGAGGGGTCTGTACAAACAGCCTGATTGAAATAATAAGTAGGTGGATTGAAATAATAATTAGGTGGGCAAGTTTCTTATCCAACATTAATTGATAACATTTTAAATTTTCTAATAACTAGAATAACCATGAAATGGACCAGGTGATTAGTTTTACTCTTAACATATTTGTAAAAATTTGCCCGTTTCTTCCAAGTTTTATTTCAAAATGTAGGTATCTCTTATTTCAGAGATGACCCACTAGTAATTTGATAAATCTTGTACAGGTATGTTCATGTGTGAAGAAACTTTAATGCTTGTTCTCTAACTCCTGACCATGAAGCAGCAAAAATATAATATTCACTACTCTCAACGATCATTTATATTCATGAGAAAATGAATATCTATGATCTAGTTTCAGTTAGGATTATGTATATTCATGAGAAAATGAATATGCATAATCTACATGTAGTTTCAGCTAGGATTATGTATGTTCATGATAAAATGAATATGCATGATCTAGCTTTCAGCTAGGATTATATCAATTCATCAAAAATTAATATGCATGATTTATTTTTAGCCAGGATCATGTATATTCATGAGAAAATGAATATGAATGAATCTATTATTCAGTCTACCAGTGCGTGGAATACTCCAGTCTCTTATTAGACTCGCAGTACAAATTTGAATCATGAAATTAGGAGGAATTTACATGAAATTTTCACAAGTGAATATAAAATACTGCAACATTATTGCTTCCTCGTGAATAATTCTTAGCCGCCTTTTACATTGTATGTATCAGGCATTGAAAATCCTCATGTAAAATTTTGTTATGATGCAAGCATTTTTCATTGAATAATTTTTTGTTGAATATTTTCTACAAAGTATATGTTTTTTGTGTGTCGTAATGGATTCATTGTTTTTACAAACAATTTTGTCATTATTTTGAGGTCTTCCAAACGATTTTCTGTCTTCTTAAATATTTTTGGCAATGCTTATTTTGTGTGGTGTACATATTAGTATGACGCAACCAGGCAACTCAACATTATTTTGTGACTGTCAAAGTGTATGGAGAATTATTTTCATGGTCAGTTTTATATCCGTTTTGTTAAATTCTGTTTTATTTTTTCTGTTCATAGAATAATCAGTGTCATGGCTTAATTTGCCTCGTAATTGTGTTCAGGTGTGTTTCGTTTGAATAATAATTATGCACATTTTGGGTACGGGTACAAAACATCTAAAAAAAAATAAATAATATAAAAACATTAATCTGCACACATGCCTTAAATTATTTTGTGCATATTTGATTTGAGACTACTTTAATCGTTAAAATAACAATGAAATGATTTTTTTCAGTGTTTTTCTTGTCGACATTTCATTATTTACAATAACATTACAGAGTTTGCACTATGATGCGCATGATCGAATTATAGTGTATAATCTTGAATAACAGTGTAGATTTTGTCCCATATGTATACGTATGGGTATTATAGTGATTCACATGTTAGCCAGACGTTTAAAAAAAAAGTTGTACAGTTAACAATAGATATATCGGTAGATCGTAACTTGTCAAATAGTGAGTAAATGTAGTCCCCAACCTAGATAATTGCGTATGATAGTCAGTAGTTGTTGCTATAGTTGAATATGGACTCATAAGCCTTGGTATTCTAATGGAGTGTTATTAATTTTTTTTTTTTAATACTGGTATAACGGCTAGACCCTTTGTAAGAGTGTAAGGTCCCTCATTGGCTGACCTGGATAAGAGTGTTCACAAAGAAAATCAATTTTAAAAAAAGTTTTGAACACCGAAGAAAGTTTAAATCTGGATCTGTTAATGACTAGGTATAACGTCCTTTGCAGAAATAAGTGTTTTCAAGCTGAGAAAGAGAAAGAAAGAAATTCTTGGAAAACTGCCAATTATATATTATATAGCACACTTAAGTGTAATGTTTACCACCATGCAGGAAATACTGTGGCAAATAAAATAACACATATGGTAATCAGTAAAAAACAAACATTTTGTGATATTTGTTGTTTTTTCAGCCTGTATATTGTGGGGTACATTTGTTTCCATCCTCGTTGTTGAATTGTGGTTGTGTGAGTCGTCTATAAACATGAGAGTGTGTGTGTGAGTTTGTGTGTGTGTGTGTGTGTGTGTGTGTGTGTGTGTGTGTGTGTGTGTGTGTGTGTCTGAGTTGCAGGAGGTACATTGTGGGTGTATGTTTAAGTATGAGTTACATTGTGGGCGTAAGTAGATGGTAGTTGATCATGTGTGTGTGTGATACTAATATGACAAATGAACTATTCCTTTCATTTTTTTTTGTAGTTTATGGAATTGTTTCATACGAAATTCATTAAGTAATCATGATCATTTCATGTTTGTATATAAAAAGTTGTTGATATGTTTGAAAAGATTTGTGAAAGTACACCTTGAACAGATGATGCTGATGATAAGAGTCTCAATTGCAATATATTTTTCTAGAATTGTTTGCAGTAGTTTCCATTCTTTGAAGTGCTCAAGCATAAAGTGCATTACCGCTGATGAATTTGTGGCAATCCTTCTTGCATATAATTACAGTATATTACTTTTCCCGTTGCAAATGGAAACAACAATATGACACAAAATTATATGATGATTATTGGGGTTTATAATTATGTACTATTAAGGTAATGATGACGTAGACAACTACCATCATCAGACAACTTTTTTGCACAGTTATTGTACCAGGATGATGATAATTATGGTGATGGTGTGATGAATGGTGATGGTGATGGTGATGGTGATGGATGGTGATTGGTGGTGGTGGTGGTGGTGGTGGTGGTGGTGGTGGTGGTGTGGTGGGTGGTTGGTGGTGGTGGTGGGGTGGTGGTGTGGTGATGGTGATGGTGGATGGTGATGGTGATGTGGATGTGATGGTGTGGTGGTGGTGGTGGTGGTGGTGGTGCGGTGATGGTGATGGTGATGGTGATGGTGATGGTGATGGTGATTGTAATGGTGGTGATGATGATTATGATGGAGATGATGATGATGATGATGATGATGAAGTTCAAATTCAAATTCAACTTTATTTTCCACATTATAAAACACTGATGTACATAAACAGGATAGATCAAAGATATAAGCAAGTATAAATAAACAGGTTACACACATTATACACGTATGATGTATGAGATACTAGTAATGTAGAGGAAGTCAACAGAAAGTTACAAAAGTGACTTATATACAGTGTGTCTCAAAAAAAGGGCAGAGTGAAAACCACCCTCTTGGCAATTAGAAAATACTCTGTGACATCATGCTTATATCAACGTCAATATGCATAAGTCTTTGCTTCAAATACCGTTAGTTCTGTTCGATTTGCTCGTTAACTTGAGATATGTACATTTAAACACGAAAAAGTAAATCAAAATTGTGCCATTTTCACTATAGTAAAAGTGCGTACAATTGGTGATTTCACCTTTTTGTGTGTTTACAACATATCTCGAGATTAAAACAAGCAAATTGAACAGAACAAATGACATTTGTTAAAACAAGCAAATTGAACAGAACAAATGACATTTGAAAGCTAAGACTATGCCCTTGAAATAGTGTAAGCTTCATGTCACAACAGTGTTTCCATTTGCCAAAGAGGGCGCTTTCTACTTGCACAATTTGTTCAGACATGCTGCAGCACGTCTCAAAAAACTTGTACAAGAGAAAAGCGCCCTCTTTGGCATTAGAAATTACTGCTGTAACACATTTTTACGTTATAACATCAAGGCAAAGTCCTAGCTTTCAATGCTGTTTGTTCTGTTCAGTTTGGTTGTTTTAATGTCGAGATAGTTCAGTTAACACAAAAAGGTAAATCACAATTGTCCACTTTTACGGGAGAGGGGCTGATACTAAATGATTGACTGTATTAAAAGTAGCATTTTTTTTTACCCTTTCGTTGCTCACATATCTGACAAGACCACAAAAGCATTTGAAAGCTAAGTCTTAATGCCCTTAACGTTGACGCGTACCCGTTATCTCACAACATATCATATAAGTACCACACGAGCGCGCCTTTTCACTTGCATTTTTTGAGACGCCACTGTACATTGACCCCCTCCCCCCCCCTGAACAAAAACAAGAATACATCAAAACATTTAAAGAGTGAGAAAAAAAAACAGAATAATACATATGACACGTTTCTTTATTCGATTTTTTTTTTTAAGATTCGTTTGGAGCAGGAAAGGGGAATTACAATTTTTAAGGTCAGTAAGTGCATTCCACACTTCGAATCCATTAAAGTTTAATATTTATCTGGGCTACATGGAGGACCTATTTTTCGTAAATGGTCATCATGGATCTTTCACTTATACATAAAAGCAGTTAATTAATGTCGTAATTAGATAGTATATTTGATCTGGCAAACAAGGCGAGCTGGAGTGATATGCCGACTGGGGTTTTAGGCGGCAGCTTCCTTTTGTAACTTATATATTACTTTGGCACGATTGCCCCAATTTAATGTTACAGTAGAAATGGGGAAAAAGAAGGGAGCAGATAAGTCAACAGAGTGAGGCGGGAACATAGGGGGAGGAGGGAAACGCCTACAACGTGAGCGAACGTAGTTGTCGGAGGCAGGAGATGGACAAGACAAGGGGCGCGGAAGGGAGGGGACAGATCGGGGAGGAAGGCG
>JZLH01S0623502.1:695-10960 GCA_001188425.1 Eucidaris tribuloides | reverse complement strand
TATGGTCTACGAACTTTAACATAAATACTGTATTACAAAGGAACTTGGCAAGTTGACAGTGTTTTTTTTACTTTGTATTAAATAGTGTAACATTTTTAGTGTTTGACATTCCTTAGAGTCAGCTGAGATATATTTTTTCTACCTTCTTTGAAAAAATCACACTCAAAAAGTATGAAGTTCATTACAGATCTTATTAAATTATAAAGATCACATAATTTATTATGTCAATGTTGCTTCATAACGACCTAACGCCAGGTAAGTGATGACTGATTTTTTGCATTCCTTCTTGGTCCAAGGATTGATAATCCCTGTGCTTTAGATAAGGAGGCTGCTCCTCTTATTTTCTATTATGTCTCTTGCAGTGGGCTTTTCTTTAATTATGTTATTTAATTTTTGTTTTGTACTTCTGGTCAGACTGGACAAGCTTGACCAATAACTTTGTGCATTACTTGCAATTTCAAAATTGTGGTTATATTGGGAAAGTTGCAATTTAAGTGATTGAGTAATACAGTGTACACTGTCTACGTACACTTGACCATAAACGCTTTGATATGACACAGAGAAAGTCAGTCTTGTGCTGCTCGATTTTTCATGCTCGTTTGACACCATTAAGCAAGACATCTTGGTTGCGACGCTTCAGAATACGTTTTGAATGACTGTCAACAATCAGTGGTTAGGTTTTTTCTCAGCCTTTCTCACAGCGGTAGTTGATCGGAAATTGAGTGGTCATCCAGACATAATATTTCTCACAACTCAAGGAGTCCCTCACGGTCCGTTCTCGGTCCCAGTCGTATTTACATTTGATCGTAAAATATTATTTTTAATGCTTACAATTAATTGGTGGGAATGATATTTTTGAAATACATGAAATTGTTACATTCAACCAAACTTGTATCTTTTGCTAATTCAGAATTTAAAGTTTGGTTAGAATATACATATTTTTATGCGAAGAGTATATTAGTGTTCATCTGCAAACAAAATACAGGTTAGTTTTGGCGGATCGTACATATCATTGATTACAAAATAAATAGTAAAGGGCCATAATTACGGATCCCTGTGGTCTCCCACATTTTATATCCAATTATAGCCGAATCACTAACTTTAAAAGAAACATATTGTTTTCTCTCACTTAAATAATTTGAAACCATTGTGGAAGTCTTCCAAACCATCAAAAACATTTCAAGTGGAAATAATGAAACCCGAATTACGATACTAGTATGAATAAACACCCCTCACAGACAGACAGACAGACAAACACAGACACAGACACACAGACACACACATCACACACACAGACACAGACACACACACACCACACACACACACACACACACACACACACACACACACACACACACACACACACACACACACACACACACACACACACCAAGCAAACAAGCCAATGGTGGATTTGTTAAGAAACAAAGTAGCACAAATCTAATGACGAATATGTAATCGACCTATTTTTATTTCTATTTAATTTATTTCATTTACTACATTCTTTGTCTATAGAAACTACAATGTAAAATTGGACGGAGTACATACTAGGAAAGATTGAATGGCATTTATATCGAAATATTTTACAGTAAGATTGGAAGTAGTCCTTAATTATTAATAGTCCAAGATTATTAATATCAAATGAATGAAAGGGACTATTCAGAGACTGAGGTGAAAATGCGATGCAATAAATTTTTCATTTATCTCTCTTTATATGCACAGGGTTTGTTTTACCTTTTATACATTACACGTTTGTACTACAAAAATGACCCCGATGCCCTTGGCTTTAAGACGCCTCTTGAATGTTGCACTAAATGTTATGTCGCGTAACACAACATGTTACCAAGTTTGTTACGGGTTATATAGAGGTTTCGAGGACTTTATACCTATAAGCCATTTGATTGAATAGAATATTTAAGAAAAAATATCAAATACAAAAATAGCCTACAGGATAACAATAAATAGTACTAATAGTAGTATAGTGCTGGCGGTTAAAGGCAGTGGATCTCTTTTGCACGCCTAAAATTCAACATTGTGCAAAAGCACTGATACGAGGTGTGACAAAAAAAGAAACGAGACTGAGACAGCCACGCCTACGCGGCAACGTCAATCGACCCAGAACCCATGTCACTGTGTTGCCCAACATCTCATCAACATTCTGCTATAATATTGTTGACCTATCTCACTTGATGCCCCTTCCTCGCGCTGCTGAGTGACACGCCCCTGCTTCGCCCCGTCACTACACTGCAGTGCGTCCCAGAACAAAAACAGAATCCTAAAACAAAGGCTTATTAAGCAGAAGCAATAGGGCGTATGATTAAATAAACGAGTTCAGAATAAAATTTGATTTCTGCTCTTTCAAATGATACACTAAGCAAACTTATTCATTCATGCATCATTGAATACTATGACTTTAAAAATTTAATGTCAAAAACCATTTCCTGCACTTTATGGTTTTGACACTGTGCAACCTTGGAAGCAAAGAGATGAACGGGTGGTGTGCACAGTATCAGCCTTCCGGTTGCTAAGGCCTTTTTAGCCCACTTACGTAACTTTCATAACAAACAGCCCCTCGGTGACGCTAGGCTCTTCCATTTACCGGACAATTCTTTCTAAATCTATATCACGCGTTTTAATCATTCGATTTTCTTGTGGCTTTCAGGTCAGATTTCCTTAGTATCAAGCTAAATATGTAGCAAAAATATCGTCGATACGTTCAGTATTATTTGAGAAAATTGAAGAAATCCATTTTAAGCTATAACACAGGCGTTTGCAAAATTATTTTGAGTTGTACTATAGAATGTATATTCAAAACATTCATGTGTAACAAGATATGTAAGTTTTAACTCGTACAAATGGACAAAAGTATCGAAAAAATGTAATTTACGGACGCACTTCTGTGATGAAACCGAATCATTCTGGAGGTCAGATTATCGTGTGAAAAGCTTTGCTATTTGTGCGTCTATTTTCTTGATTTTTCGTTACAATGAAATTAACACTCTACATAACCTGTATGTACACAATACTTTGAATAAGGGCGCATATTTTTTTACACGGACTATTTCAAATTCGACCCTTTTCTGGAGTTGACTTGACTCAAAGCAACGTCCACGGCGTCCTGTTACGTAATCCAATTAATTTTGCTTAACAACGGAGGGAGAAACCGCTTAGCAGCCGGAAGGCTGGTATTAAAGCCATAAAGTTTAGCAAATGGTTTTTGGCATTAAATTTTTGAAGTCATGGTATTCTGCGATGCATGAATGAATAAGTTTGAAAGTTTAAAAGAGCATAAGTTAAATTTTATCCTGAACTTGCTTATTCAATCATACGCTTCATTGCTTCTGCACAATAAGCCTTTGTTTTAGGGTTCTGTTATTGTTCTGGGACGCACTGTAGTTCAGTGACGGGGCGAAGCAAAGGCGTTCCACTCAGGCAGCCCGAGGAAGGGGCACCAAGTGAGATAGGTGAACAATATTATAGCAGAATGTTGATGAGATGTTGGGCAACACAGTGTCATGGGTGGCGGGTTGATTGATATTGCTTCGTGGGCGTGGCTGTGACAGTCTCGTTTCTTTTTTGCCACACATCGTATATTGACGAATATCTCATTTAAGAAACTTTAGAAAAGTGTAGGAGCTAGAAATGCAGTTTTAGTGGAATTATAGTAAACGTTTGACTTGGATTTGTTTTTTGGTATACAGTTCCACAAATTTTACAAGTGGTACTAGTCTATTTTTAGATAGTGCATGTACATGTTGGTCCCTTTTACCTCCATGGTGTAACACACAAGTACTGTACACGCAGATGACCTTGCATTCCTTTTACACTGTGTCTGATGAAGAAGAAGAAGGAGAGGAAGAAGTAGAAGACGAAGAAAAAGAAGAAGAAGAAGAAGAAGAAGAAGAAGAAGAAGAAGAAGAAGAAGAAGAAGAAGAAGAAGAAGTAGTAGTAGTAGTAGCAAAAGTAGTAGTAGAAGTAGTACCAGCAGCAGCAGTAGTACATAGTACATTGGTGGTGGAGTGGTGATGGTAATAGCTCATAATTATAGTAGTAATACTGTATGTAGTTGAAGAAGTTGCAGCAATACTACTACTATACTGTTAGTAGTGATATTAGTATAGTAGTAGGAGTATTAATAGTTATAGTTACTGTTGTTGTTGTTGTAAAAGTAGGATGGTGTGGTAGTAGCAGCAGTCATAATATCATCGCGTTCCCTGATGATCATGATAGTTTATTTTAATGTTTTGATCTTTGGACTCCCTATCGGGTTTTACGACATTGAATGTAAAATGGATCTTATCAAAATACAATGGAACATGTACATAAAGAAATAACAATACATTCATACAACCAGCACATACACAGACACCCCCACACTCGCACACACACGTACAGTTTGCAAATGTTCTATAAGCCCTGTTCACCCTTTTATGAAATCAAATTACACACACTATCAAAAAAAAAGCTAATGGTCGGTGTTATTTAAACAGGGGAAAATAAATTTGTTTTGATGAAAATACATCCTAACTCGAATTATATAACGCAAATGATTTTGTAAACTTTCAGAACTGCGATAAATTTGCTGAAGCCATGTGATCTCTTGACTCCATTATTTTCTATCGTTTCTAACCATTTGAGTCATTTGGGGAGCACGACACACACACACACACACACACACACACACACACACACACACACACACACACACACACACACACACACACACATAACACACACACACATACATAACACACATAACACACATACACAACACACACACACACACACACACACAAACAAACAAACACACAGCGGCACACACATACACACCTTGTATCTGGTACATATTGCCTTAGTGAGGTATTTGTCAAAATTCAAATGATACGTGTAATTGATAAATCATTGAACAACTGGCCTTGGTTGAGTTTTATATTTTGCAACAAACATGCATACCAACTACATAAGTTATCAAGTTTGAAGTTTATTTGATACTTACTTGCTAACAACATTTAGTGCAAGTCGGAGTTTTTTTTCTTTTAAAAAAAGGTAAACTGTTCACAGGGATCGTTTAACGAAGTTTCTCGTATTGAAGGAATCCGAGGTATATTTGACCCTGTATGCTACTTGTGTCTCTGGTAAGGTCTAAAAGTGGGGCTCTGTAAAATTGCTTTTAAAGAGTGAACATTAATGAGCAACCCTTCCACTTTTCCTACGCTGTCTCATAGAGTTAGTACATGTCATTGATTCTTCTGCCGACATTTATTTGTACACATTACTAGTGATGGCGCAACTGTTTTATGAGGTATGTTCTTGAGTGTTTGTGTATTCAAACTTTGGCACGTATATAACATGTATGCCAGATAATCGAATTTTGACAATTTCTTTCAAAATGGGCCTTCCACAATGTTAATATTGTCTCTAAGACATGCCGCGGTAAACGTCCAGAAATAATTTCCATATGTTATCGTCCTTAAAGCCCAAGTTTAGTTTGGGGGATTTCTTTTTTATGCCTCCGCCAAGAAGTTGCCGGAGGCATCATGTTTTCGGGTTGTCCGTCCGTGCGTCCGTCCGTGCGTCCGTCCTTCCGTCCGTCTGTCCGTCCATCCGTCCGTTACCGGATCTCGTTACCGCGATAACTTGAGAACCCCCGATCGGATTTTGATGTAACTAGGACCAAGTATGTACTATGAGCCACCAATGAACTGATTAGATTTTGGAGCTGAAAGGTCAAAGGTCACCGGGCCTTAAATATGTCTGATTTGGGCTCGTTACCGCGATAACTTGAGAGTGGCTGTTCGGATTGTGATGTAACTTGGGTGAAATATGTATTATAAGGCACCAATAAACTGATTAGATTTTGGAGCTGAAAGGTCAAAGGTCAAAGGTCACCGGGCCTAAAATATGTCTGATTTGGGCTCGTTACCATGATAACTTGAGAACGGCCAGTCACATTTTTATGTTACTTGGGTGAAGTATGTATTATGAGGCACTAATGAACTGATTAGATTTTGGAGCTGAAAGGTCAAAGCTCAAAGGTCACCGGGCCTTAAATATGTCTGATTTGGGCTCGTTACCGCGATTACTTGAGAGCGGCTAGTCGGATTGTCATGTAACTTGGGTGAAGTATGTATTATGAGGCACCAATGAACTGATCAGATTTTGGAGCTCAAAGGTCAAAGGTCACCAGGCCTAAAAATATGTCTGATTTGGGCTCGTTACCGCGATAACTTGAGAACAGGCTGTTGGATTTTCATGTAACGTGGGTGAAGTATGTATTATAACGCACCAATAAACTGATTAGATTTTGGAGCTGAAAGATCAAAGGTCAAAGGTCACCGGGCCAGGCTCGAGGTCAAACCGGACCCCCAAACCCCCCAAGGAACATTTTTGGGCTCGTTACCGCGATAACTTGAGAACAGGCTGTTGGATTTTCATGTAACGTGGGTGAAGTATGTATTATAACGCACCAATAAACTGATTAGATTTTGGAGCTGAAAGGTCAAAGGTCACCGGGCCTAAAATATGTCTGATTTGGGCTCGTTACCATGAAAACTTGAAAACGGCCTGTCAGATTTTTATGTTACTTGGGTGAAGTATGTATTATGAGGCATCAATAAACTCATTTGATCTTGGAGCTGAAAGGTCATAGGTAACAGGGCCTTAAATATATCTGCTTTGGGCTCATTACTGTGATAACTTGAGTATGACTTTTCCGATTTTGATGTAACTTGGGAGAAGTATCTAATATAAGGCACCAATTTACTCATTTGATTTTGGAGTTGAAAGGTCAGAGGTCAAAGGTCACAAGGCCTCATGTCCGAATTGAGCTCATTGTCACGATAATTTAAGAACTGCTTCAATTGGATTTTACTGTAACTTGGTCAAGGGTCACATGGGCTTATGCTTAATCATCTAATTGGTCTTGCTACCACAGTAACTTGAAGCTTTTCAAATTACATCAATTGGATGGGAGTGCGGACTGCAGAGGCATACCCATCGACTGCGTGCAGTCGAACTGCTCTAGTTATTTGGAAGCTTGATGCCCAAAGGTCACATAACACCAATAACAGATTCTGAAAGTCTTTCATTTTTTTTCAAATATTAATTAATAAAAAATCTCGGGGAGGACCACCGAGATTATACAGGGTACCCCGGGCGATTATCGACTATACCTCATCAGAAAGATCAGAGTCTGCTCTTTCTGATGAGGTATAACTCGGATTACCTTAACACCTTAACCCTTTGGATGCTATAATGTAAAATATAGTCGAAAATCGGCCGGGGTACCAGTACAATCTTGCTCCTCCCCCCCCCCGAGATTTTTTTGTTCATTGATATATAAAAACCCGAAAGACTTTCAAAATCTGTTATTGGTGTGATGTGACCTTTGGGCAGAAAGCTTTCAAATAAAAAAGAAATCCCCAAAACTAAACTTGGGCTTTAAATTCTACTCACGTAATGTAAACATATTTTCCCACGGTATAAATCAGAGGAGACAAAAAGGAGTATCTATAAATACATTTTCAAAAGTCGGGAAATAGTTAGGGTTTTTTTCCTCCTGTGTGTGTTTAGGCGCTACCTGCTCATTTAACCATCACGATATTCTATCAGCATGCAAATCTGGCATTGTCGAGAAATTGAAGCATTCTTTTCTATTGAGCTGTGTATCATTCAACAAACGAAACGTTACCATGACCGCAGATAAACATTGCGCTTAATAACGGCAGTGGCCTTAAGTTCAACTGTTTACTTTGTTGTATTTTGGCAAAGATAAAACCTGTATAATTATGGGTTTTTATATTTAATATATATAATAAGCTGGTGCTCGATTTATATTATAAACAACGGAAGGTTCCACTCAGACGTGATCTAGGACAATATAAATTGGAGTCCTGAAAATTGTACACAGCAAAAAATATATTAAACAACTGTTTACCGTTGTTAAACAACATTGTGTAATTTTTTAAACCACCATGATTGTGATATCCGTCTTCCAAGCTATAATTATTAAGATTTGAACAACGCTGTTTACATGTTAACCAATATTGCTGAAAGGACAGATTCCACAATCATGGCTGTTTAAACAATGTAAACGATGATGTTAGAGTGACAGGTTTAAACACCGGTAAATAGTTGTTTAATATATTTTAAACTACGTTTTTGATGTGTAGTGGCTTTGAGTCTACTTGGTACAATGCCAACCTGATTCCTGTTCCGACTGAATAAAATTTACTCTCACATTTGGTTCCCTACCGGTTTGACTTTTGAACTGTAACTGCGCATTTAATTGTCAGAAGTTAGGATTTTCCCCAAGGGTGTGGCGTTGATCTGATGGCATGCACCTTTGTCATGAAAAAACGATGGGTATTCCGTTGAAAACAATTGATTTTGTTCTTAATTTACGCTCTACTAGTGTGTTATGAGATAAATCTATATGCTACCACCTGCAGGATATGCATAGATAATATGAATTTAAGAGCCATTGGACTATTTATTCTAAAACATTAGTCTAGCGAGAAAACGGGTATGGTAAAACTGGTCAGTAATACATTTCTGTTTTTAAAGAACTAAATGACTGTTTTGGGTTTTTGAAATTTGGGTATTACCTTACCCGGGACAAAAATTTGAAGCATCATGAATCACTTTTTCATACCAGAAACTTTGTGAAACGATGTATTTAATGCGGAATGTCACTAAAATATGAATTGGTAAGAGATTGCATGCAAGGACTGCCGACAGAAACATACAATATGTAGTATATGTGCTTGCATTGGTGGATGGTAGAATTCGTTGAAGAATTTTGATTTGAAAATTTTGAAATCCGAGTTTGTATTTATTATCAGTTAAAATTTTCTGCATTCATAATTCACCAAACATAGTTGGCATACATACCATAGCAACATACCATACAATCACATGCATACATACATAACATAACACTCACTGCTCTGATAATTATGGATACTAAAAATCATTTTAAAAGTTGCGCATTTTTCCGTGAACGGTTACGTCTGGGATTAATATTTGTTCACCCAGGGTTAAACAATTATAGATATGTTTAGGATTTCAGAATTTTGAGCATTCTTGTAGCGTCGCACTCGACACAAAACCATGTGTTTCATAAATGGTCGGTGTGTTGTTGTTGAGTCACGTGGATGTTACGGCCGTTATTAACTTGTAACAAAACCATTTGATGTTAATTATAATTGTGATAAATGACATTAATCAAAATGTTATCAGTTTCTGTGTTTTTTTTATTACTTTAATTAATACTTTCATGATTTTGTGTGGATTTAAAAAAAAATAATATATATTGTCATTGCCTCAAACGTACTTAGTTTTTACTTAAGTCGTCTCAGAAATCCAAAAATTGCTGCACATACTGCGTTTTGTGAAATAAACACTTGTCCTGAAAATTCTTGGACGATATAGAGAAAGAAACTTAAGTATCGAACAAAATATTCCATAATATGAGCAGGAGTGTACATACAATAGTACATACATACATATAAGTGCAAGCCATAATATCCCATCGATGACTTAACTACTTAAGCCAACTTATTGGATGTGGAAGCCAAAGATATCAGCCTGAAAGTGAAGAAGCAGTTGGTAAAACCCGTGTGGAGTTTGTTTCAGAAACTGAACACTAAAATAGAGTGACATGAAAAGGATATAAGTCATATTGAGGCTATGGTTATTCGGCGCGAAATGCTTACAGGCCACCTGGAAATATACCAGAAAGATAAATGCATATGGATTCCGCAAGAGTACCAGTTACACAAGAGGAAAGTTTGATGATCAACTGAGAAAGAAAAGTGTCTGGGTATGGTCAATGAAAACCGGGCGTTCAGCAACGGTATAGTTCAGACAATCAATGGAAGGAGAGGTAGGAAGGGAAAGCCAGCCAGGACGGATGAAACTGATTTATCGACAACATCAGGAAATGTGGACGAAATGTGGAAATGGCTGTGGCACGAGATAAAGGAAACAAGAGAATGCTAAACGGTTGAGGACTATGGCAACCACAGCAGCAGTAGACTTTACAGAAAAGGACTTTTTCTTTAGCTGAGTTTGTCAAAATCATGATGCCTATACCAGTATTTATGTCGGCCAGTTAATGTACTGGCGTAATGACCCATTTCATGGAAAGTGGATTTAGCGGCATTTTTTTTTGAATGAAAAGTTCTTTTATATACACAGATACGCATGCAATTCGCAAACGCGCTCAATCGAGACTGGCCTGTTGGACGACTTTAACTCCGTTA
>JZLH01S0623496.1:9619-26105 GCA_001188425.1 Eucidaris tribuloides | reverse complement strand
GGAATGACAAAATGTCACTGAAGATTCTAACCAATGACATTTATCGGTAAAATGAATACACAATGGAACCAAATAAATTGAGTTTAAATGTATCTGATCTTTGATATTAGCATTTGCAGGATTTTACAGAAAATCGATATCAATTTGGATAAGGTTATACACATTTCGATATACAATCCCAGTCCCTGGCTTTAACACACCCTGGATTTTTTACTAGCACCATAGTGTTAAGGATGCCTTTAGAAATAGTTGTCTCAGATTGCTCCTTTAAGAATAGTTGCTCTTAGATGCCTCACTATGGAACATTGGTAAGGGATACCTTACTCATTAGAGATATCTGCTAACTATGAATAGGCTTATGTGTTATACAAAACTGAGATTCATCGCTGGGAAATGGTGTAATAACAATGGCATTCCTTATAACTTTTAGTGTGATTTTCAGTAGTGTACCTTTCAACTGTACTGAAGTAAGATTTGCTACTTACAATCATGCATTCTTGACCTTTCTTTGAACGTCAATCGCTCGTGTACTTACCATTTGACTGTAAACTTTGCCTTACTTGTTACGTAATTCCTTTCAGTTTTGCACCTTCAGTTCTGCATTGTAATTTTGCATTCCTTATGATTATCTAAGTAGGGTGTTTTAAACGTGCTGATATTACATATTCCATACGCAAAGGAATGTGCACATATGTGCTACCGTGAGACATGTGCGATATCAAAAATATCATACGCTGAGGAAAAATATTTCGTATTTGCCTGTGGCTGTGGCTAATGAGTTGATCCAGTTTTCCACACAATTAACATTTTATCAATTTCTAGCCATGTATTTCCAAGATTCACGTAAATCGTTAATTCATCAAATGTGCTTGCTTTGCTTAATTTACTAAATTAAGAGAAAGATGTGAATTCTGTTGGATAAGAAGAATAAAACATCTCATAAAAAGCAAACTTAGTGGCAGCCATTGACAGACTTGATTATTTAAAGACTAGATTATTGTATTAAAATTCAATTTACAGTTTTCATTATGAAGTGGATTTAGATAATAAAGATAATATTGGATGGCTTTTTGGGGTAGACACAGAAAAAATTTTACTCCTTATGAAAATATTGAACTCGTCTCCGACTCGTCTGATATTTGTCAAAAGTCGTGCAATATTTTCTTGTGTCCACCTCAAAGCCATCCAATATAAACTCCTCAAAAAAAGTTTGGAAATCTGAGTTTGATCGGTTATATCCCCCGTTTCGTAGTACTAATCAATGCAAGCTTGGTATCATCGTAAAGATTATTTAATTTTCTTTAAAATGATATCCTATTTGCTATGGTTATGATATCAGGGAAAGGGCTGTACTTTAAAATGTGGTGCAAAGTGTGAATTGAAAAGCTGCAAAATTACCAAAGTTCGGTAAGTCACCCAATTTTTGTTGTTGTTGATAAGTGAGTTTTCCAATGTCTCTGTGGTTGTTATGCACTCTTATGTGAACATTGACATAAATTGAAAAAACAAACACCTGCACAAGTAAGCATCAGAAAACAAAAAATTTTCTTTAAAATGATATCCTATTTGCTATGGTTATGATATCAGGGAAAGGGCTGTACTTTAAAATGTGGTGTAAAGTGTGAATTGAAAAGCTGCAAAATGACCAAAGTTCGGTAAGTCACCCAATTTTTGTTGTTGTTGATAAGTGAGTTTTCCAATGTCTCTGTGGTTGTTATGCACTCTTATGTGAACATTGACATAAATTGAAAAAACAAACACCTGCACAAGTAAGCAACAAGAACAAAACAACAAGAACAAAAAGTGAAACAACCAAATAAATTGTATGGGCATTTAAAAACTGGACATATGGCATTTAATCTCAGACCTTTCACCATATTAACACAACAAAGTAAAAAAAAGTGTCAGGGGCTTGATTTGCATGGATTGTCATGTTTATCTTCAGATTGATTTGTGATTTCATCAATGTTCATTGATTTTAAATGACATGATCAGAGTTCAGTATCGGGTGGACGACCCACGTGCCTGCACCACCGCCTGGCACCGCTTCCCCATGCTGTTAATGAGCTTTGTGATTCGTTGCTTTGGGATGGCAATCCACTCGTCAATCAGTGATTGACGCAAACCTGCCAATGTCGTTGCATTTGTGACTCTCTTCTGTACTGCCCGGCCGAGTTGATCCCACCAATGTTCAATGGGGTTGAGGTCTGGGCTGCATGCAGGCCAGTCCATTCTCGTGATACCCTCTCTCTGAGAAAGTCCATGCAAATCAAGCCCCTGACACCTTTTTTTATCACTTTGTGGTGTTAATGTAATGATAGGTCCGTGAGATTAAATGTCGTATGTCTAGTTTTTAGTGCCCATACATGTTTTTTGTTTCACTTTTTTGTTGTTGTTTGCTTACTTGTGCAGGTGTTTCTTTCAATTTATGTCAATGTTCACATTAACGTGCATAACAACCAAAGAGACAGTAGAAAACTCACTCATCAACAACAACAAAAATTGGGTGACTTACCGAACTTTGGTCATTGTGCAGCTTTTCAATTTACACTTTACACCACATTTTAAGATACTGCCCTTTTCCTGATGGCAAAATCATAACAAGTAGGGTATCATTTTAAAGAAAATTAAATAATCTCTTCGATGATACCAAGCTTGCATTGATTTTTACTACGAAACGGGAGATATAACCGATCAAACTCAGGTTTCCAAACTTTTTTGGAGGAGTTTATAAATGTCACAAATGTTTGAAACCTGTTAGTCTCGATACCTCACCTGCTCATTTAAACTCTTCTGATTTACTGAATTTCACACATTTCCAAATCACTTATTTTGAATTTGTTCGACAAGGCTACATATATTTTATCAATTTCTAACAAAGTGGACAGGAAGAATTTCACATGTAGCAAAACTCTTGAATGAGAATTATGTTTGTTTGTTTTTTGTATGTTTTTTTTCCTTTTGTTCGCATGTTATTGTATTCTATGTACCTGGTGATGCAACCTTCTCTTTCTCTTACCAATCCTCTTTCCCCCTCGCCTTTTCATCGATTGAAGTGTATCTTATGCCTCGATGGCAATTCAAAATGGCTGTGTTTCACATACTTTCAAAAGATATTATTCCATGTTTTTCCATGTTCGATAATTATGTAAATGTACAAGAATCTCATTTCCAGCCCTTTATCAATGGTAAATATTACTTGCCTCAAGAATTTTGCCACTCCTTTCTTGAATGTAACAGCACCTCTGACTTTAGTCTTATGCACCTTAAAGTGATAGGCTAACATTGTGGAGCTTCAATTTAAAATATTGTCAAATTTTGATATCTGAACTACATAGTAGTGTTCAAATAAACACCCTAGAATAAAAAAAGTTTGGAAAGTTACACTGGCAATGGCAAGTTATGCATGAATAAACAATTAAAATTGGGCGAGTTTTAAATAGCATAGGTGTAGCACAGCAGTATATGTCTATGGGAGAAATGGGCAGGTGAAATCCGTATCAAGCTTACGATTTTCACACATTTTTTAAAGGGGCACTAAATAATCATTTTGAATACAATTTTTCAAGGGCGTCATTTTTAGACCTTATCAAAGACAATGGTAGCATGGGGAATCATGTAGCTCAGATTTTTTTAACTGTGGTAAATGTTAGCCAATACCTTTAACGCACGAAGCTTGATGAAAAACCATGAAAATTCTTTGCCTCTCCAAATTCGGAATATAAATTAAACCGGTCTGTTAAAAAAGTAAGGCAAGTGTATGCTCCTTGCCCGATATCAATAGCCCTAGAACCCTATACAAATGTAAATTGTTCTGTTGCTTTTGATCCTTTGTCAAGAACCTGCTACTGAACTTGCCAATATTATATATTCTGTAATTTTATTTGCTGTACACATCAATGAATTTTGTATTGTAAAAGCTACTTCACCTGGCAGTGGATGACAACCAGGTGAAGTATCGTCCCTCTTTCACAATGTACATGTCATTGTGGTATTTTATCCATCACACTGCCTTCACATACGATGTGTGACAATAAAGTAACCAGACTGTGACAGCCACGCCCATGACACAATGTCAATCAACCCACAACCCATGTCACTGTGTTGAACATCTCATCAACATTCTGCCATATTCACCTGTCTTACTATGTGCCCCTTCCTTGGGTTGTTAATAGTGGCACGCCCTTGCTTCACCCCGTCACGATACGGAATCAATCTGAAGTTCCTGGGTCAGTTGGGCAGGTGCTCACCTGGTATCGTAAGCTTCTCCAGTAGAAAATCCCGCCCGCAACATTGCATTCTCCATAAGCCTCCAGGAGAAGCTCCAGACACTTGGTTGGGCCTAGAGGTGGCAAAATTTGATCTAAACCTCTTTCAATTATCTTGGAAAAAACATCGTCGATAACACGATTTATCGCCTGAGTTGAAAAATAGATTTGTGATGAACAAGATAAATCTGTTGTAGGCTTAAATTGACAGTGCACTCCTGAGGGCTGTTATCAAAATGTGGTCAAAACAATGTTGCTTTCTGTAGACCCTCTTGTAACTAGATCTGGAGATTGTGGTGCCGACTGTTTACAAGTGGCATTTTGGTTGGCAGGGTGTTGACAGATTTGTTGACAAAATATTAAATGCACCACTGCTCTTGCACTATCACAAGTTTGATAGCTGAACAGCATGGAGGTCTCTCATATTACTCCTACCTCCCTGTTTTATATCTCTTGTGATCTCTTGTGTGCAGAGTATTCTTAGCTGTGGGGAATTCTTGGTCCCTCCCACTGCAGTGCATGCATTTGCCCCATTAGGTTTTCATAATCGACGGTATTTTGTGCCATATCGTCCCTCTGGCGATATTTTGAAATAATCATGAGATCATTATCGTGTATTCGATATTTTTTCAACATCAACTAATTTCGATATTATCCAAACATCGGCCAGCCGTAGTTGGGCCCCCTCCCAACTGAACCAGGAGCCAGATTCCTTCCCATCTCCATGTTTGTGCAACCTCTAATATTATGATGGAGCGTAGTTCGGGTGTGCCACTTAACAGCCCGAGGCAGGGGCACAGAGTGAGATAGGTTAACAATTTTACAGCAGAATGTTGATGAAATGTTGGGCAACAAAGTGACATGGGTGGCGGGTTAATTGACATTGCATCATCTGTTACTTTTTTGTCACACCTAGTACAGTGTAATGAGGAGTCTTTTATCTTTAAGTTCTTTCCTAGCTCCCCCCCCCCTTCCCCTCTCTCTTTCTCTCCCTGCATCACACAGGTACTTGTGTATGTTTTGTGTAAATTGCATTATTGTAACTGCAACGAGGGCCACCAATGTTTACCCATTTGAGGACGACAGGCTTGTACAGAAGCCCTGCATATCTCACATCCAGTGACGATTTTCTCTCGTTTATACTGGTCAAATTTGTACTTAGTGGAACAGATCCGTTATTAACCATTATTACGTCTTTAGAATCTTCCCTCCTATATTACTGTACACAAATCGAAGGACCCAATAAAAATACATGTTCTGAGCCGGTTGGAAGCATGGTTGCTATTACGCATGCTTAATAATTGCGAGGAGTCCGATATGGGAATAAATTGGGCATCCAATTTATTCCCATATTGGACTCCTGGCCATTACACATGCGCTGACGTAATGACGCATTGCGGCGCAGTGAGCGCTCACCATACCGTACCGGCGCGCTGGTTAATTATTAATTCGCAGCACAGACTGACACACGGCAGTGTGATACGATTATGCGACCGATAACTAATATTGCGATTATTAGAATCACAAGTAGCGTAAAATGTAGGAAATAACGTAAAAGAAGGAGCGCTGGTTTAACTTTTTTGAAGTGGGATTCTGATAGATTAAATGTAGCGATAATACATAAATAATGACATTGACAGGGCAGGCTGGGTAAAAATACATTTGCACTGGCCGTATTGAAATATGACACGAAATATGAATGATTTGCACTTAGGCCTTTTTAAACCTAGAATCTAGGAAGATCCTAAAGACATAATGATGATAAAATTGGATTCTTCGTCTTCGTCCAATACAAAATTTATTGGTCTCGCTAGAAGTTGACAAATATTGGGTTCGACTACGTCTCGCCCATTATTTCCCAACTGCTAGCTCGACCAATAAATTTGTGCATTGGACTCAGTGAATCCAATTTTATATCAATATAGACTTAGTTTGAGTGAAAAGGTTAGCATAGTTTCTGGGCTTCTGTGGAAGAAATTTGTTTCTGAATGCACAAAGTACTGGGCTTCTGTACAAGCCTGTCGTCCCCAAGGGGTTAAGCATAAACTCTGCTTATTTTGATGACCCTCCTGCATGGTACACTCCCGTACTGTATTATTTTCCTCATTTAAATGTTGTATTGTATACATTACGTCTTTATTTTTACTTGATTTGTACCATGCAGAAACTTTTATAACGGAATGCAGTGAAACCTGTCTACAGTGGCCAGCCAAAGGAAACAAAAAAAATGTGGTCTGTATAGACACATGGCCAGTGTAGATGGGTTTTAAACACACAACTTGTGTCAAGGGGAATCATTATGCACAAATCCCATATTTTGTGGTCTCTTGTCATAACTCATGAATTAGGAGTAGAAAAATAAAGGGCAATAGCTCAAAAGAAAGAGGAAAACTTTCCATTCAATCAACCCATCCATGCACAGGGTTTATTTTTGGAAGGATTTAATCCCTATTTCATCATTGGCAATTGGCAACATATGTTTTTTATTTCTTTTAATGGCACTTCCAACAGAGGTGTAATGCATTACAAATTCAAAGAAAAAACAATTTTCTGGTCAAACATTGCCAATTTGCATGAGAAATAGTGGATTTTTAATCATTAAAAGCATTTCCAATTTGAAGATTTCTTGATCATTTTTCTTTTGAAAAATCCTGCGATCAACTCGTACATTGGACTGTGATAAATATAGGCTCAAATTGAAGGGAAAGTTTTCCTCTTTCTTTTGAGCTATTGCCTTTTATATTTCTAATCCTAATTCATGAGTTATGATAAGAAACCACAAAATGTGGGATTTATGCGTGGATGGGATTGTTGATATAATCATGCAGGTTGGCTGCTTTAGAGAGGTGGCCACCAAGTCAGGTTTGACCGTACTTTGCGTAGTGATAAATGTCAACTTGAAGAAATTCAGTGAAATCTGTCTATAGTGGCCTTTTCTGATATCAGCTTTAAATCGTTTTCCGAAATTAATGCTACATATTTTTTTTTTTTTCATTTCAGTCTCTCAGAAAAGACATGTCTGCTTTTTATAAAGTGAGTTAACACTACTACATCTTACTATGGTTATTTGGTGGTATGAGTAACAACATTATTATTTGATTAAGAAAAATTGGAAATCTCCCATGTTCGTTCAGGCATTTGCATTGAATGCTGCAACAGCATGTAGCGCATCACATTAAAGTGTACCAATACCCTGAGTATAATGTTTGTTATATATGTAAAATACACAAAACACAACCATAATTCCCTTGTGATAGCTCCTGAAATTATACATATTTTGAGAAATCGGATCATAATCTCCATAATATTTTGGCACTTGTGCTCTATGCGTTCAAGTTCTGCTCCGTAAGCACCGGTTTTTATGTGTGCGCGTTCTAGCTATACGCGTATGTTTTCACAATAATATCGCGATTACCATGTCGATCGGCTCACAATGTTCCATGCAATCCCACCAAACTCGGCACAATACAAACAAAGATCGGGACGATACTTAGTTACTTACAAAGGATTCCTTGAAATGCTGCTCAGGATTATAAATCTCGTTGTCATGTCGGTACCGTCTGGTTTGTTGTTGCAATTGTCATGATAAAGCTTAATCAAACTTGTCAAGCTTGTCAAGCTTGATGCGCCTCCTTGGCAGCTCGGCAAGGAATACTCCCAGGGAGTGAAAATGGTGCACATCTTTGTGCAGGTTAGAAATGTATCCCAGTGACCAGGGTCATAATATCCAAGCGCATAAAGACTAATCTCATTGGTATTATGTGCTATATAAGAATGGACTATTATTATTATTAACTTGGTGTATGCATTGGTATATGTTTTATCCTTTTCTTTTTTGAGACATTTTTCCAATCATGTCAATTATTGTTCACTGATGACTTGTCATTATATGCTTCTTCATTCTCATTTTTGTCTCGCATAAACAAAGTTCGGCTGAAACCTAGTAGTCACTTTTCCTGTTGGTCTCTTAGTCTGTTGGTCTATTGGTCTGTTATGAAAATGTTAGAAGTTTTTGTTTAACTTGCTCTCATTTCTTTATTTCTGCATCAGTTGTGTTCACACTTGGTACAAATGATCCTTGGGTAATACCAACATCTGTGTTGATGAGGATGATGAGGTCAAACGTCATCTAGGGGTCAAAAAGTCAAATGACATGAGGCCATGTGCATCAATTTTGTTCAAACTTGAAACAAATGATCAGTGGGTAATACCAAATGTTTGTTGATGAAGATGGTGAGGTCAAAGGTTATCTAGGGGTCAAAAGGTAACTTTTGCTCATTTCTTTATATCTGCATCGATTGTGTTCAAACTTTCTAGGGGTCAAAAGTTAAGTTTCGCTAATTTCTTTTTTATGCCTCCGCCCCGTAAGGGAGCCGGAGCATTATTTTTTCGGGTCGTCCGTCCATACGTCTGTGCGTCCGTACATCCGTGCCTCCGCACTTTATTGTGAACAAGATTACTGAAGTACCACTGGAGGGATTTTAATGATACTTGGACCAAGGATGGACCACTAGGCAAGGATGAATTGATTAGATGTTGGGACAAATCCATCAAGGGTCAAAGGTCAATGAACTTTGTCCTACAATGCCATTTTCTGCCTATAACTCCAGTTACGAGTGCTCACTGTTGATGTAATTTGGTGGTTAGGTTAAGAAACAACAGACAAATATTTTGGTAGAGTCACAGGGTTCAAAGGTCAAGGTCAAGGGTCAATGAACTTTGTCCCAAAGTGTCATTTTCTGCCTAAAACTTCAGTTAGGAGTGCTCACTGTTGATGTTATTTAGTGATTAGGTTCAAAACCAAAAGATAAATATTTTGGTAGAGTCACAGAGGCCAAAGGTTGAGGTCAAGGGTCAAAGGTCAATGAACTTTGTCCCAAAATGTCATTTCTGCGTGTAAGTTCAGTAAGGAGTGCTTACTGTTGTTGTTATTTGGCAGTTAGGTTCAAAATCAAAAGACAAATATTTTGGTATAGACACAGGGGTCAAAGGTTAGGGTCAAGGGTCAAAGGTCAATGAACTTTGTCCCCAAATGTCATTTTCTGCCTATAACTTCAGTTAGGAGTGCTTACTGTTGATGTAATTTGGTGGTTACGTTCAAAACCAAAAGACAAATATTTTGGTAGAGTTACAGGAGTCAAAGGTCAGGTCAAGGGTCAAAGGTCAATGAACTTTGTGCTAAACCTATAACTTCAGTTAGGAGTGCTAACTGTTTAATATAATTAGGTTGTTAGCTGCTACATAGTGGGCGCACTGGGCAGAGGCATACCCATCGACTGCGCGCAGTCGAACTTCTCTAGTTTTGTGGGTGCATCAATTGTGTTCAAACTTGGAACAAATGATCAGTGGGTAATACCACATGTTTGTTGATGAGGATAGAGCAGTCAAAGGTCATGGAGGGGTCTAAAGGTTAAATGATGTATTTCTTCATCAATTTTGTTCAAACGTGGAACAAACGATTAGTGGGTAATGCCACATGTTTTGTTGACGAGGATGGAGAGGTCAAAGGTCATCTTGTCATTCTTGTAATCAAGGTCAAATGATATGAGGCCATGTTCATTTTCTAAAGCTTTTCCTTAACTTATGGACATTTTTTTATTTCAGGATCAAACTTGGCACAGATGTGCAGGGACTTCTATGCTGCATCTGAGGATGTTGAACATTTCTTTATCAAAGGTCATCTAGGGGTTAAAAGGTCATATTGCATGTTTTATTGATCATGAAATCATACGAGACTCGTTCGCGAACCACCTTGTCATTATATTTGATCGACTTATTAAAATTTTGATTTCTTTCAACAGAGAGTTCCATACTACATTATGAGTCCAACAAACTCGTATTCTATCCACACTCAATACAAACATCCATATGCACCCATATGCACCCATACATATGCACATACATATATACAAACACTCACACACATCCTTATACACATTTGAACATGTACAAACACCACAACATACTCATCTCACACCAAATCTTAATACACACACGCCCTTACACATACACTCACACAAACACTCACACACTTTATATTACGTTCTTTTCTTTCTTTCTTTCTTTTTCTGAGGCTGCTAACTCTTGAAGCTAATTTCTTACGCCAGCAGTCTCCTGCACCATAACCCAGTCATTAGCATCATGAATGTATAGTTTTTTACTTTATTTTTGCTTGTCTGAAGTTTATCTTTTGTACTGATTAATGTTGTAAATACAGATGTACCTCATCATTTATTTGTATTCTACCTGTGTTATATTGAAATATGTACATTTATGTGTGATAATTTGATTTGATATGATTTGCAGAAGTAAAAGTTCAATTCAATTAGATTCAATCCAATGTTGTGTAACAGGACACTAAGAATTATGAAGACCTCGGAGATAGTGACGACGAAAATACCCACGATGCTTATCTGGAACAGATGAAGGCTGAAGGTCGTGAGAGAGAAGAAGGAGAAATTGACGAGAACGACTCCGACTCAGAATCAGGTAATCATAGGCATACACAGAATACTCGCTATCGACAATTCATCATTCACTAGAATTTAGCAATAGAGGGCGTGCTGTCCAATAGAATTTTTGGCCCCCGCTAACTTCCAGTTTTATATACATGTACATTAACACGGGTTGAGAATTGAAAAGTTCCATACAAATGACTGGTTTAAAATTTGTGGTGTATACCCAACAAATTTTGATGCTACCTGTAAAGGTCACATGAAATCAAATTTGTAACACTTTGACCTTATTTAGTAAAATCATGAATTTGGCAGACATCCCTGTGTATTACATGGAAGCTGGAAATAACTACGCATGCGCACACTGATGATAGCGCTCTCTATTGCCGAACGCTATAAAATTGTCGATAGCGAGAATCTGTTAAAGTGGGTATTCTACGGTGCAAATCAATGCCACAAGCAAAAAGACGGGAGAGGGGGGGATCTAGTCAGAAGGAAGACTGTTTGATGGTGCAAAGCAATGCCACAAGCAAAAAAAATAAGCAGCCATTCCACGGAAATGTCACACGAGTCATGCATGTTTCAAGTCACACAAGTCACAAACCAGGGTATAGATCAAAACTGGGAAAATATTGAAGCTGACTGCTTTACCCGATCATGTCAATCAATCATCTGTACCCTGACTTGTGACTCGTAACACACAGCATGCGTGACTCGCGTGACACAAGTATGGAATGGCTGAAAGAGTCATTGATTCAGAAGTAAACTGTTCCATGGTGCAAATCAATGCAACAAGGAAAAAGAAATAAAAAAAAGGTCATCAGGTCCAAATGGAAACCTTTTTTATGGTGCCAGTCGATGTGACAAGCAACAAAGAAAGGAAAGTCATCAATATTTATAAACCAGTATCAGTGGTAGAGAATGTCAAAGTGTTTCATTTTGTTGAGTTTCCATCAAACTGCATGTTCTAAAGAACTAACTTTTGGATAATGCAAGAAGAGCTCCTGTTCCTCTTTAAGTTCATCTTTCCAAAATTAATCTAATATTCTTTGACGTAACAATTAATGTTTATGTGAATAAAAATAAATAATTCTTGTCTTTGTCATTTTTTTTCTTTGTTACTTTTAGATGAAGACTTTAATCCTTTGGAGAGTGCCAGTGATGTTGCAGAAGAGTGAGTATAACAAAAGAAATCAATAGACATGTGCAAATCTTAACTCATGAAAACAGGTGTGATCTCCTCTATAATCGAGATGTTTGTCCACATTTTGGTACATGGGTATGTGACATTGTGGTGGATTTATAGTAGGTTGTAAACTATGAAACAGCATAGATTTCCATGTCATATTGATATGATCATTGAATTGAATTTTTACTTTGGGATATTTACAGCCAGCGAGCATTTGCTTGCACTTAACTCTTGAGTAGGGTAGTATTAATCATCTAAGAAATCAATGTCCAATTCCACCTTATTCCACATCGTTGTTAATCTCAATGTCAATATTCGTATAAGTTTAATTGTATATGATGTAAATGAGACTCTGGTCATTGTGCAATTATTGTCATGTTAAATTTTTCATTTGCTTTGTTGTTTTTATCATATGGGGCTAAACCCCATAGAAAAAACATGCTATTTTGTATAGTTCTCATACTATTGAACAGGTTCTGTAGGTACTATATATCAGTACAGTTTGTTAAAGGCATCATATTACAATATTTCCATTTAAAGAAATGTGAGGTACATGATTCCCCATGCTACTAGTGTCTTTGATAAGGTCTAAAACTGAAGCCCTGAAAAAATTATAGTTCAAAATGATCATTAAGTGCTTTAAAAAAGTAAAAATAATTGAGAGACCATTCCAGTTTTCCCCCCATTGACTGCTGTGTTGCAGAATTTTCATTGGCCAAGAATAGTTCATGTGCCAATATTTATCTGTACAAATTTTCCAAGTGACAGCATAACTGTCCAAACTTTTGTGTTCTAGGGTGTTTGTTTGTCCATTCAAACACTGTCGGATATGTCAGATAGCATAGTTTGATAATTTCTTAAATGGGTCTGCCACAATGTTATAAAGTGTCTTTAATAAATTCAATTCATATTCAAATTGTCCAACTCCAGGTACGACAGCAACGTGTCACCCAGTTCTGACTCGGACTCGGATTCAGACTACACGGCCGGTAGTGGAGCCGAGTATGAAGATGCAGAAGAGGAGGAAAGGGAGAGGCCCCCCAAGCCACACAAAGAGAAGAAGGAAAAGAAAGAGTCCAAGAAGAGATCCAAAACGGTGAGAAAGTAGTACCCTAGATTGTTAGATTAAAGCGATGGAAGCATGATGGCAGACATTCATTAAAAAAAACTACCTGCTAGATCCAATCTTCAGATATTTATCAAGAACACAATGGAATGATATAACTGCACAAATTGTATATTGTATATCCTTGTATATGTCCTCAGAGGGTGGTGCCAGCGTTAAATCTGTTGGGAGAGTGAAACTTGGGGGGGGGGGGTGGTAGCAAAAATGCCATGTCCAAAAATGTCAAACCCAAGTTTTATTTATTTTATGGAAAAAAACACTGATTTTCTCTATGTTAACATTTCGCGCGAGGGCGACAACCCCCCTGGCCCCCCCCCCCCCCATGTAAAACACTGACTGTTATTTGCGTCGTAAGACCCACTTTGCAATTCATCATTTATTTTTGCATTTTAGAAAAGGGTGAACTGGGAATTTTGTGAAAGAGTATGGTAGATTTTGGAAGTTTACAAAGTAATAAGAGCAGTTTATGTGGTTCACTGAGTAGTAGAGAAAGCGATTTGAGGCAATGTAGTTATAAAGTATTAATGATATTGTAGAATGGTGCAGATATCCAAAAACGTTACATTGTACCATTATTCACACTACATCAGAGGACGATATGAGCAACATTATATTGTAGCAAGATGGACGAAATATTTGCACAAGTGATGAAAATGTCAAACTCTTAAAAATATGTTACAAAACAAAATGCCTGTAATTCCTCTCTTATATATAAATATTTGTATCAGAACAACTCCCCACGACATGACTTCCTCCTGACATCTCCCCTGGAGGACAACTTGCCCGAGGACACCTCCCCAGGAGGACCACTCCCCCAGAAAATATCTGGGGAGACATTCACCGAGGACAACTCCTCCGAGGTAGTTGTCCTCATGGGGAATTGTTTTTAGTGGAATAGTCCTTCCTGGTGAACTGTCCATCCAGGGGAGTTGTCTATTGGGGGAGTTGTCCTCCAGGGGAGTATTCCTAGATTTATAAATATTAATAATGATAATAACTTGGATGTTATAATTCCTACGATTTCAGTCCAGCAAGCCACGCAAGAAGCGCAAGACGAAAGACAAGGACGAGAACAAGCCTAAACGTCCCGCGACGGCCTACATGATCTGGTTGAAAGAAGAGCGGGAAAGCATCAAGCAAAAGTACCCCGGCATCAGCGTCACAGAGCTCACAAAGAAGGCCGGGGAATTGTGGCAGAAACTGGACGATAAAGCGGAGTGGACCGCCAAGGCTGCCGAGGCGAAGAAGGAATATGATGCAGCTATGGCAGAGTACAGGGAGAGGGCTGCCGAGGAGGGGTACGAACCAGCGAGGTGAGAGACTGTCAAGATCATCATTTTCTTGGAGGATTCCACCCCATAAATCACTGTGTGGCCGGCAGAAGGGCCTAAACAGTAAATTTTTTCTAATTTGAGATATATTGCATTTTATGATATTGCACTTAACAGACTGACAGAAGGATCTATTATCACACTACTTTGATTTCATGAGAAGTAAAAGCCAATGTTTTTCAAGTTCAGAGGCAATTTAGTGTTAACTCTTAACATGCCGAAGTCGCAGATCTGCACCAAATATGTATGTGTATGTGTGTGTGTGTGTGTGTGCGTAATCCTGATTTAAGTAAATACATGTATGTCAAAATATTAATTTGGTCAGTAAATTATAATATTTATATTGCACTCAATGAATTTAATTTAAAAATACTTTGTTTTCACGCTTTGAATCAGATCAGAACATTTTAAATCATCCATATGTAGTAATTTGTATCATTTATTTATTTTTTTAATCTGATTAAATTTTTATCTTAACCCGTTGGCTACGGGAACCGGATGTGTCCTGTGTTAACTCTATGGGATTTTCAGAATCTCGTAGGAAACGGGTTAAGTTAAAGTGATTATCATATGTATTTTATTTTTGATTTTGATTGTGAGTTTATATGTGAATTTATATGTCTTTTTGTGTACATGCATCGCAATTCAGCTGTAAAGCTGCCATGATGTTGTTTCTTTTTGTGAAATAAAATATACCATTGAATAAATAATACACATAGAAGTTAAAATACTCTGGTGGGTTAAGAGTTAAGGTCCTTCTGCTGGAAACATATGCTAGGGCCCTTCTGTAGGCCACACAATGTAATACAAACACTTAAGCAATGCAAATACAATCGTAGTCAAAAGGTTACCAAAGAAAGACCATAGACTTTACGTATGATATTGTGAATAGTTTTGGCTAATACATAAGCTAACGTATTGCTAACAAGTTCTGTTAATGTGCAAAAGATTCGCATGATTATTAGTAAAAATGTAGCATGATAATTTAATGGTTATATTTGCAAATGTTACTGTGGAAAACATATTAGTTTATCAACCGTTAATAAACAATACACGAGCTAATTTCATGGCTAAAGTTTAATTGATTTTTGACTGGTTTTTAAGGTGGGTTAACCATTTTGTCAAAGTTGTTTTAGACTTGTCCTGGACACTGGTTTATTTCCAACATGATTGTGCACTATTCAAACTGCAGCAAGAAGTCAAAATCCAAATCCAAGAGCAGTAAGCCAACCAACCCAAGCCCAAAGAAGTCCAATGCTGGTGCTGGAGGAAATTACAAGAGCAAGGAGTACATCTCTAGTGAATCATCAAGTGATGACGAGGAAGGTGGAGAGGTAAGGGATGATAATGATAAAGATGATGGTGGTTCTGGTGATGATGATGAGGAGGAGGAGGATGATGGTGGTTATAGTAATGATGGTGGTAGCGGTGGTGATGGTGGTGATGACAAAGATGGTGATGTTGATGATGATGGTGATGAAGGTGATGGTGGTAATGGTAATGGTGATGAGGAGGAGGAGGAGGAGGGGGAATGATGATGATGATGATGAAATAAGGTGATGATATTTATGGTGGTGTTGATTGTGAGTTGACAAAGATGAGGATGATGAGGAGGAGGAGGAGAATGATGATGATGATGATGATGATGATGATGATGATGATGATGAGTATGTATTATTTTCATGAGAGAAGAGGAAACAGATGATTTTTGTCTGTATGTGTGTGTGAGGGAGGAGGGAGGAAATGATTGAAACTCTGATGAAAGATGTTGAATATGAAGATGATGATGATGGTGATGATGATGATGGTGATGATGATGATGATGATGATGATGATGATGGTGATGATTTTTGTGAGAGAGGAGGAAACATGATTATTGTGTGTATGTATGGGGGAAGGAGGGTACACTCTGTTTGATGACAGATGGTTAAAATGAAATGATGATGATGATGATGATGATGATGATGATGATGATGATGATGATGATGATGATGATGATGATGATGATGATGATGATGATGATGATGATGATGATGATGATGATGATGATGATGATGATGATGATGATGATGATATGATGATGATGATGATGATGATGATGATGATGATGATGGAGT
>JZLH01S0623491.1:56510-69989 GCA_001188425.1 Eucidaris tribuloides | reverse complement strand
TATTGTCTTCATTTTCTGAAAACGTTTTATTGGCGTGATACTTTCAGGGCTACTGGAGCTGGGCTTAACAGACGACAGCATTGTAACTTCACACAAACGTCAGCCATGCGTTGCCCATTGTTAACAAAAAAGAAATTTACTGCAAAAACAGGAGCATATTAATTATTGATGGTGTTGGGTTTTGTATGTTTAGTATCAGTTCGGAGGTTAATACGTTAATTTATAGTTTCACAAAATCGCGTATTTGACGAAGAATTTTTCAGCATGCCAAAAATTCAAAAGAACTATCATTTTTTTGAAGATCTCGTTCTGAAGATTTTAGTCAATCTGCATGATCTGTTGGGCACAAACTTCAATGTGTTTGCAAGCGTTGCATTTCTTGCCAAAAAACAAACGAACGAACAAACAAACAAACAAACAAACATCTAGACTAAATAAATATACAGAGGATGAAACACAATGTGGTATAAATTACTGTAATCATGAACAGTCTTCTCATTACTCCAATATGGCAGCATCTATAGGATGGTGTGTAATTTGAGGGCAACCAGTATAAATGTCGATAGCTCGTTAATTTTATTCACTGCTCTTAATGTTTCTGAATTTCCTTACAACTAAAATAGGGACGTAACCACTTTCCCGAAAGCAAAGCAGCAGTAGGTGATTAATTTTCACACAGGGTATTCGTATGTTTTTGACAAATGCCTTCATAATTAAAGGTTTATCGTTGCTCATTTCAAAGCTGTTGCACAGTTACATATAAGGTGACTTCATATTTGAGACAAATCGATATGGCCGCCATGTTCTGGTCATTATACAAATTACAGTACATATGACAAGGCTAATGCATGTTTAGTCAGAACGGCTTTATTTTAGAGATTTATAAGTATGATATTCACAAAGAGCACTTTTAGTCTTTTCAATGATACCTGACTTGCATGGCCGAGTACACTATTTTTGAACAGAAGAACGTCAAATCACACGTTTGGACAGTTTAGGTAAACGGGTGAATGACTGGGCTTATGTTTTAACGACAAGGTAATCTTACATTATTTTCACCCAAGATTCCCCAATTCTTGAAACAAGTGAGATTTGGCGACGTTCTATTAAACAGCAATGCACTCGGTCATGCATGACAGTGATGCAAATGAGGTATTATTTATAAGAAAATTTAATTTTAGTTTTGATGATTGATAAAAAATAATACTTATAAAACTGGGAATAATAACAATCTGAAGATGGATTACTTTTTTAAGTAAGCACTGTAAATTCACTGAATTTTTAATTATGTGCCTGTTACTTGTAATTTGTTTTAAGGACTGCAACCGGATTAAAATGCATCAATTTACTTTATCTGATTTTTTTGTTTTCTCAGAAAGTGCATGCTTTCGGAAAGGACCTTTAATGTACAAGACACAAAATACTATAATGAACAAACAAGCTTTGAAATACAAATTAGTAAGATATTTTACAAAAAAATATATACTAATTTGTAATACGTAATGTACGGTAATTATTAGAACGTGGTGAGAATGGAACCCAGCCTCTCTAAGTAGAAAATCAAATCAACCCATTGTGGACGATTTGATTTCACTGTAAAACACATTTTCCATAGACCCCAACACAAGTTAACTCGTACTTAGTTTCTAACGAGTAAAAAAAAAGGATCCGAAGCCTCAGTCTCACAACGAAATTATTTTCCTAGAGTGCCCTAACCGGCAATTGGCTTTCTTTTTTCATAACAAATGTAAATGTTGCAATTCTCTAATACTAAATTGAACACCAGTTAGTGAAAATAAAAATGATAGAGGCACTTAAAAACTGTGCTTCAATCATTTCAGTCTCTCACACTCCGTTATATTTTGTTATCGCCAAAATATGGTGTTGCGTGCTCTGGTTGAATTTTGTTTCGTAGTGACTAGTAAGTAACTGACAAGCTTTCAGTTCATTTTGTTCACTCAGAGTCAATTTTATTGAAATTCTAAACACTAGTACAAACCAGTTTTCTTGATACATTTAATGTGATGCATCTTGCAGTACTCACGTAGACCTGTCCATTAGCAGATAAGTTAAAAATACAATCAAAAACATGATGTATTAAATTGAATAGTGGCAAATAATTCAATAATATGGAAAAATAAATCTTATCCTCACATGTCAGGGATCCACCTACTTGCAGATTTCGTGGAAGCCATTATGAATATTTAAGAGGCCAAATTTTATTGAATAGAAGGGAATAAACAGTTATCACTGAATGGTTTCCAACGAAACACCAATAAAGATTCTGGAAGCATAAAAATGAGCAACAGCACTCTTTACCCGCATTCACTCTATATGCCAGTCAAGCCAGTAGGTAGTGTAGCAAAATCTTTCAGATAGTAATACAGTTTCGCAAAAAGTGATAGCAACAAATACAGATTAAACCTTAGTATGACTTGCGTCAGTTCCCATATATTACATAGAGTGTGACTATTGAAATATTAACGACTGGATTTCTCCGACATTTTACTCAAACAAAAATATACACTCGTCACTTTTGAAGCTGTTGACGAGTTACTTTCAGCGTTACTGAAACACGACCTAATAAACGACACCATCAGATGTTTATCCAACTTCGGTCGCACGTTACCAATGTATTTCTAATCATCTACTGAAAAGACCTCCTTCATATCCTCAGATTTGTGTTTCGATATTTCCTGAGCGAAATATGGATGCAAATACTACATCATACCTTACTGAAATACCACCTTTAACCTCATTTTCGCACCAGGTTTTGATGCTGATTGTTCTGGTACCTATAATATTTGGTACAGTTGGAGGAAACGCACTTGTCATTTTGGTTGTTTATAAAAACTATCATCTACGGTCTCCTGCAAACTTCCTCCGGACAAGTCTGGCGGTAACTGACCTACTGACAGGATTAGTGGGAATACCATTGGCGTTGTACCCCAGAGTCTTCCTCAATAATCTGACATGTTCGCTTAGAAACTACATGTACTTTTCAAACTTGTTTTATGCGTTCCTGCCGATGTCCATCTTCCATCTTGTAGCAGTGACGTCTGATCGGTTTCTCGCCGTCATGAGACCACTGCGGTATGCTACCATGGTCACAAGTAAACGAGTTGGCATGGTAATCTTCGTTATATGGGTATCCGGTCTCTCAATTGGTATCGCCTACTTCAGTTTAGCGGGAGACATTAAAGGAAAAGCTGTTACGTGCGGAGGGAGGCATAACGAACACGGTGATGTGTTTGTAGTAAAGGGTTCAACTACAATTGCAATGTTGGTGTGCTGTACGATTTTGATCGGGTTAAATGTGGGAATATTACGCATTGGGGTTAAACACGCAAACCAGATAGCAAATCGTAATAATGTCTTTCGCGCGGAAAGACGGTGGGCAAATGGCGGGAAAATCAGGGCAATCAAAACTGTGCTCCTCATAGTTGGTATCTTCTCCGTCTGCTGGTCTCCATATTTTGCGTTTACCGTGTTAACAAAAACACCTGTTGTAAAAATGGAATATTTCAATGGCCTCCACGATGTAAGTTTCGTTATGTCTAGCATTAGCTCTGCGGTGAATCCATTAATTTATGGGTATACGGATCTTGTATTTCGAGAAAAAATACTCAAAATCCTGAAAACTGTATGGAAACGATTAAAACGTGCGTAAGGTGACTTAGATTTTATGAGGTTATCGGGGTTTTATTTGCGCCATTTATCTTAACAAGAAATACATCAATACATAGTCAGTTGTGAAACAAGAAATTGATGGGACAGTCAGCTTTAAGGGTATTTCTGCTGCCACTCGTACTACAGACACACCCATCCAAGTGCTAGTTAAACAATTTCTCGTAATCTAGGGCAGGGAAGTCAAGCTAGAGTTCACTGTGGATAATTTTCCACAGAACCAAACAATCTAATGTTCGTTGATACAATCACTTTGTATATTATTGATATAAATGTATGTGGTGTATTGAAATATAATTGTATGCATGCTATTCGTTGTCATTTGTCCAGCAGATGGGCCTTAGAATAATTATGTTCCCGGCAGAAAGGCCTTAACAGTAAATTTGCTCAAATTCGAGAAATATTGCATTATTTGATATTTGCACTTGAACAGACTGATAGAAGGATCTCAAAATATCACACTTCTTTGATTTCATGTGAAGAGAGCCAATGGTTTTCAAGTTAGAGACAATTTAGTTTTAAGGCCCTTCTACCGGAAAGATAATGCTACGGCATTTCTGCCGGACAACCGACGTGATTATATAATCGTACTGTAGCCAATTATAATTATTAATGAATTGGAATATGATTATGTACCTTATGTATGTATATGGTACATTTGCAATGTTGTATTCTGTTGTAAAAAACAATAATACATTTGTCATGTTTTATCTTGTTGGAAATGAATTGATGAATTAATGAATTAATGAAAAGAATTGAGTTCTTATTCATAGCAATACTGACACTGGCTGAAGGAACCCGAAGCGTCTTGTGAACACAAGGAAATTAACCCCTCAGTTGCTTAAATTAATTCTTTCCGTACCAACCTCAGAATGTCTCAAGCAAAGTCTACGGAGTGTTTTGCAATAGTACTAAAAAGGTTGTAAGTGAACATCTTTAATTCAGTGCCTCTAAAAGAAATGATTGATTTGACCACATTGAGCATAGTGTAATGCTTGTTTTAAAGTATTTCCAATATGATTTTCATAATGATATCGCTATATTTTTTAGGTCATGGCTTAATTAACGTTATTCTTCAAAAACTTAGATTTTAAAATCCACTTGCAAAAGCATTGGGCTAGTTATGGGAATACAAATTTTAATTTCAATTTCAATTTATTCATATTTCTGTTCAATACATGTAAAATACCAGCAATAATACATCAACATAGTCAATCTTTGACATAAACAAAACTAGTATAATGCAAAATATTACATAATGGTCAATAGCAAACACACATGGATATATGTAAAGAAATATGAATGGGGCCTATTTAAAGCAAGCTTGTAAGTCGTATAGACCCCAAAATAATGTGGATTTAAAGAACACTGTGGAGTACGGATAAACAAATTGACCAAAGAAATAAACAAAAGAAATCATAAACAACTCAAGAAACAACATGAAACCAAATCGAGAACAAAAGAGAAATCAAAAGGCGTGCGATTAATCCAACAATACAACAGAAAAGTTTGCGAGTGAGGAATAGACAAATAAAACCAGGCAAATCAGGAGAAGTCAGGATGAAAAACGATAGTGCTCAAGTTTCTACGAAGGCAATTCGACTGTTGACTCAGTATTAAATATGTATGAATAAGTATAAATATGTATACGAAGACATCATTCATAAGATGGATTGATTATAATATATGCAAATCATATATGTGAAATTAAAAGGCGGGGGGGGGGACAAAAGATTTTAAAATAAAACAATTTCTTATCAACACTGATACTTACAATTGTGTGTAGCGCTTATTCGGTATCATACACAGGAAGCATTTTTGTTGATGTTATAGATGGAAGAAGTAGAAAGCTATCCCTTCACACTCGATTCACAACTTTACCATACGTATTGAATTTTACATAAATTGCTGCAATTTAACCGACTAATAAATATTTTCTGAATGTCTTTATGCGTGACACACAAACCCTCACTATACCAGAATTCATCTTTCTAATAAATTCTCAAATAAAAACAGAAAATACTGGCAAGGTCTGTATGACCAAGTATAAAGAAGCTTCGTTCATGAAAAGGTTAGCTGAGTGTTGAATTAACAAAACCGAACGCGTAATTACTCATCGCTAATGTTACCCACTGTCCCCATAGAGACCAATAAAATGCATAATAGGCTGCTTGTACCTATCACTGTACAAATATGGCTGCTGACGTGCAGATCTTGGATCAAAGCAAACAAAAATTAATGAACCTTTCTGACAGTATCCAAATCAAGGTCAAAACATCGCTTGTACAGGTACAAGTACATAACCACCACTTCCATATTCTGTGACAATATATAATTTGAATACTGATAGATTTGTGACTAAGCAATGGATTTGAAATCGTACATTATTGAATCAATGACCTAGATGTCAGTCATGTCAGTGTTAGATCTGGATGGTTAGCGATAATGGACGGAACGGGGTGACCGAGAGCTATAAGCAACTAGGAATGGAAATATTGGTTGCTAGAGCAACGACAAATCTAAATTGACTGGCAAAATCAACACCATTATATCCAATTACCTCCTCTTCACCATTATTCGTATATCTTTGGACACAGAGAGGAGTTTCAGTCAGGTTGGTGATGCCTGCTTCCACTGTGTGTTTTCAAAGACTTTCTCGGCCAGTGCAGGAATGGACTATAAATTTGGTAAGCCATTTCAACATATAACCATAATCCACACGGACAACTGGAAAAACCCTTCATTTTGTTCACGTGTTATGAAAAATAAAGGTGTGAACGAGATCACGGTGTATTTACTACTTCATTGGGTATTCAGCAAACTTTGCATTGTGATTTGGGAAGTGTACATTAAAACCACACTATACTTTCTTGCTGTAAACCTCAACCCTTGTTGGAGTCATCATTAGTGAAACACTATCGGCATCTACTGTAATATTAGCTCCCAAATAGTTCTCAGGTAGTGAAACAAAGTTGTTCAACAGAAGACACCATGGACATGTTCCAACTTAAAGCTGCATGTAAGCTGTTTTTCTTCATCTGAAAGTACTTTACTCCATTAATAAAAGTATTTTTGGATTTCTACGGGAAAAGGTATTTTCATTTGCAATAAAAAATGGGTGAAAATAATACAACGTATGTTACGGGAGACCTGCAAGAAAACCTAGACCTGCGGTACATTTTAATGCTGAGTTTTGTGACACCAATAATATTCGCCACAGTTGGAGGAAACTCGCTCGTCATCTTGGCTGTTTACAGAAACTATCATCTACGGACACCTGCAAACTTCCTCCGGACCAGTCTCGCGGTAACAGATCTACTGACTGGACTATTCGGGGTACCGCTGGCGTTGTATCCCAGGATCGTTAACAACGAACTTACGTGTTCAGTTGCGAACTACTTATATTTTTCAATCGTACTTTATACCTTAGGTGCACTTTCGATCGTTCATCTTGTCGCAATTACTGGTGATCGCTACATTGCTGTCACAAGACCGTTACGATACCTTGCCTTGGTCACGGTTAGAAGAATTTGGGTAGTCACTTTGATAATTTGGATATTCACCCCGCTTGCTGTTGTTATTTCAAGTGTATGCATAACTTTATTGAGCGACTCGGAAACACAGGAGGTATCTTGTGGATGGCAGCTATCTACTGAAACTGATTTGTATCTACACGGCTTGAGTACATTTTCAATGCTGGTATGTTGCATAACTTTAATGACGTTAAATATTGTAATCTTACGGATTGCAGTTAAACAGGCAAACCAGATAGCAAATCGTGAGACTGCATTTCGTGGTGAACAGCGGTGCGCTAACCGCGGGAAAATCAAAGCGGTAAAAACCATCTTACTAGTGGTGGGGATTTTCTTTCTTTGTTGGTCTCCAAACTGTGTGTTACATTTCCTTGTTTTATGGCCTGATGGCAAACAAATTTATATTAATGTGACTGATGATGTAGCATTTGTTATGTTTACTATTAGTTCTGCGGTGAATCCATTAATTTATAGTTTTACGGATCGTGTTTTTCGAGCAGAGTACATTAACATTATCAATGTTTTACGACAACGGATTAAATGTGAATAAAAGCGACTTGTTGCAAGACTGCTAAGCTGTCAGATTGGAAATAATGATTATAATTAAGCTGTTAAGCTGTCGATTTTTCTCTTCAAATTCCTGATATATCTTATTCAATTATGTAAATGGTTATAGGAATAAAGCAGCTGTTGTGACTGTGGACTATTCACACACCGATTACGCCTTGTCTATAGCCCGGGGGGCCAGTCAAATATAATGCTGTACACATGCGTGACCAAATTATTTCCAGACACCCCCTAAACAAGTTTTTCTCTGTGTGCAAAATAATCCCCTAAACAAGTTTTTCACGGGCTTCATTTACACATTTTGGCCCCTAAACAAGATGTTGCCAGAATATGACCCCTAAACAAGTTGTTTTCTATTTGCTAACAATAAACTTAAAAAGATCAAAGTTTTTGGGAAAAAAACATACCCTAAACACGTTTGGCCAGTCTTAAAAAAAAGCTTTGAAGAAAGAAACATACCTTAAATACGTTTGACCAGTCTTTCAAAACCACCTTTTTTTTGGGGGGGGGGGGGAATCTGTGTTTTTGATACCCTTAACGAGTGAACGCGCGGCCCGCGGCTTAAAGTGAAAAAAAAAACCCACCCCTTTAAACGCGTTTTTTTTTTTTGGTCACGCATGTGTACAGCAATAAATTTGACTGCCCCCCCCGGGTCTATAGAATCCGAGGATGATATTATTTATATAATATTGGATGGATGGCTTTGAGGTGGACACCAAGAAAATATTGTACGACTTGTGGCAAATATCGGACGAGTCGCAGAGCGAGTCCGATATTTTCATAAGGAGTACAATATTTTTCTGTGTCCACCGAAAATAAGCCATCCAATATTATACATTATTATCTAAACCCAGTAGAAATTTCAAAATTGAAATTTAACAGATCCTCGACAAATCACCAGTCTTTTAACGGGACAACCCGCCGTTCTTGGTGAAGATTTGTTATTCTTGCTAACACGCTAAAATTACATCGTCCTCTGAATTTAGTAAATTTTGCAGAGAAAGCCATTAATATTCTAAAATAATGATGTAGTGTGATTCTTGTAAAAAAAAAATAAAAATAAAAAAACCCGTCATTTTTATAATACATTTTGTGTGAAATACTGGATCAACTCGTATAGGTAAACAAAAAAGTACCCGGATGTATATCCAATAATTTTTCCTCATTGTAACAATATTTTCCGATACACCCCTCGTCTAGCCACAGCGCGTATACGCGCATTCCTTTACGGCAGCAATACGCGATAATATCGCCGCGCTTAAACCCCCTATTTAAGATAATAATGTTACATATTGCGCATCTCGTGGTGAAAAGCCTCTCGTGTCTTCTCTAAAATACTATTGGTAAGTGCATTCGGGTACAGAATAATACACACAAAACACGGCAGCATACACAAACACGCATGAAAACTCACCAACAGACACGTACACACACAGACACAGACACAGACACTCACGTGCGATCAAACAAACGCACATACACATGACTGTATAGACAAAACAGTCATGATCGGGAATAATTTTCAAAATAAATGTTAAGTACTAGATAAAGTTATTTTTTCTTTCAACTCTCTGGTGGCGGCCAACTTACAATTTCAATAAGATGTCCTTTCCCTGAAGCAAAATATTAACAGTATGTATATTTAGAAATTAGTGTGTAATGCTACAGCATCCATGCCACTTGCAAATATACTGTACATGTACATGGAAAATGTTGCCGGTAATGAGTGCAGTTTTATCAGTCCCAGGCACCGGCAAATTGTTCATTTGACTGGAGCTGCTGTCATGACAGAATGGAAAATGCCGCTCTTTTGCGCCCAAACTAAAAAAGGATGCACTGATGATGGCCCATAGTGCAACAGAAAACAGTTATGGTAGTGTGGAACACAAAACTATGGATTTGCAAACAATCCATGTTCGTTAAATGTGTGCCTGTATTCCAGAATACAGTTGCTCATGCTCTCTATGGCGAGTTGAGACGCATTGAAAGTGGGCCTTAAATATAATACTAAAGGCAAGTTTTAAAACCCAGTGTATTCATTTGGATGATGGATTTTTATTTTATTTTAAGATAGACCAATGTAATTGATAATGACATAAAGCGTTGCAGCGCATTGAAAGGTTCCATCATTTTCAACAATGCATACACAAATTATACAAATTTAGAATAATGACATTTTTGACATACCTAATGTAAAAAAGAATAAATGTCTGCTTGTTGATTATTAAAACATTAGAAAAATCTATTCACAAGAAAGCAATGAGTTTCCTATCATTCGTGTATCTCATCTCCGTGAGAATCAGCGCTTGAGTTATCTAATATCGTTTTGTATTTATATTATATATACCATTCCGGAGAAAGCAACGAACTAATGTAATGCAGATAAGTTCCATTTTAAGTAAAATTTTTATTCATAATAACCGATGAAAGAAATAATACTCATCACTGGGCTTCGGAAGAGAACATCCATAAGTTGAATAGCATTATAAACTTCTTCTCTTGCGTATGAGGATATCTGCAATACTAACGTCACTATAGTTGTTGTATGCAGTTCACGGAGGCACAGCTTGGGGAGGTGAGGTCAATGGTAGGCCCCCAGGTGGACTAAGGCCTGGTGCATTCGGAACATGATGTGTTCTGACGTCTGCTGAGGACACCACACAGGCATGCCTAAGTGATGATGTTTAAAATATTACATGACTTCACTCCAATATACCTTAAACGTCCATTTTGAATCAATACGTACAAAATCGACCCGATATTACTTAAATTTTCGACTTCCAAAACGGCGAATTCCGAAGCACTAAAACGGACATTTTGCTATCGAGGAATTAATAGAAACATAATACTTTGGCCAAATGAAATAAAATTACTACCAAGTGTAACGTCATTCAAGAATAAAGTCATGTAATGTTTTAAAAATTGCGATGATACATATAACTCATGTGTAGTCATTATAATAGTAATAATGTTAATAATTTTATTTCTCAAGAATATGTAATTGGGGTACTTTTTTGGGGGGGGGTAGGGGGGTGGTAATTACAATTGGCCTTAACGAAAATTCGATGCTTTTGGTTATTGTAATCATTTTATTCTCACTTGTATTGTATAATAGTAATTATTATCGTCTGTTTTGATTCTTTTGTAAGTTTCTATTTATGTTATATATTTGTATATTATTGTGCATTGTAAACTCTGGACCCCGTGGAAGGACAGTGGGTGTCGATGAAGGCGCGCCGCTGAATACGGGCTATCCAGCCGTTTAAATTCTTTGTTTTTATTATTCGGAAAAATAAATACATACATACATATTATATGGTGGTGAAGGTCAAAAGGCCCTAGTTGTAGATGCTGGCGTTGAAACGGCCAACTCCGGTACGCAGTCGGTTGAGTGTAACCCCACTCTTTGCGTGAAAATACCGGCTCCTGGTTGGGTTTTCGTTCGCAGGGAGGATCCTTAGCTGGGCAGGTTTCGCCGCTCTCTTGCCAGTCATGTTTCCATTGCTCCATAAGGTTGAAGTCGGAGTCTAGAAGTGAGGCTGCTTGGCGGCTGAAAGGCCGACGAGATCGTAGACGTTGGCGCCAAGGTTTTGAGGCTGTTAAAATGTGGGCATGCAGGAGGTGAGAGGTGTTTTGGAGTGACTTCTTGACGAGGGTTGACATGTGGTGTTGCCCTGCGAAGAGGGCAGGAGGAGCAATTCCAGAGAGGACAGGGAGGTATTCACTGGGGTTGGTGGTACATCCAGTCACTAATCTCATCGTGTCATTGAGGTAGCATCCAGTTTTTTAGCATGGGTATACTCCTGCATCATGCTGGGCAGTATATTCTGGCAGCACTATAGGCGAAGTGCGCAGGGCGCCTGTTCGGAAAGTATTGTATGAGCTCTCCAAGGAGGACCAGCAAGACGAGACGCAGAGAGATTATTCCTTGATGCCAGCTTTACTACGCATGAGTGCCTCGATGTGTTGTTTGAAGGTGAGTTGCCTGTCTAATTTTAGTCCAAGGTAGATTGGGGTTAGCTGTTACAAGGGAGCGTTGATCCATCAGGTTTGACTGTAAGCTGGCGATGGGCCTCCTTTGTGTTAAGGGTGAAGGGTGTTGCACTGGTGTTTTTTGTGGTACACAGGCTTGAGTCTCACATTTCCTCAGATACGCAGCGAAGAGCATCCCATGTCTTGAAGATAGCGTGTTCTCTAGCAATTTCCAGCTTTTGTCGGAGTACAGGGCGTGCGAGGTCGTCTGTGAATGCATACTTGGATGATGAGGTATAGGAGGGAGATCGCTAGTGTGTCGTAGCAAAACTGACCCCTTGGAGGAGCCCCTTGTTTTGAGTCGGTGCATTCGACTAACCTGTCCATCACTTGTCTTGAGGATGAAACTGCGGCTTAGAGATGATATTTCAGATGGAATCGTACCAGGTGGCCGTCAGGGATGATGGCGTAGTAGCTTCAGAGTAAGGCTCTGATGCCCGGTACTGTATCATATGCCTGCTGTAAGGTCCACCAAGATCACGCCCGCCTTGAGTCCCTTATAAACTGTTCTATTGTCACGCGCAGACAACCCGGTTAAGGGTGTGTGAAGATCAAGCGTTCAGATTAATATTCATCGATGCGAAGTGGTGCGCACGCCTCAACTTGGGGAAAACTAATTCTAGAAACAAGTATTAATCATTCCTGGGCTGTGAAAATTAGTTGTTACGTAATTTTAAAAGAAACTATCATCAATGAATAGTTTTTGGAATTGTTTTTTAGCTAGGTCCCACAAGGGGAAAATATCGGCATTAAAATGTTAAATACACTTACTAAAGCTGGTCTATTTATAATCATTATTTTAAGCCATCATGAAGTATGTGCATCCCAGAGCGGATATTTCATGTCGATTGGTGGGGGGGGGGGTGGGGGGGGGGGGTGGAAAACACCGAGAAGGGCGAAATAGAAATATCCTTGGGGGGGTTTAAAAAAAAAACGGCCCTGAGATACACATCTTCGATTAAAAAGTGGAAAGTGTGATTTAAAATCTTGCGTCTTGCCCACATTTATACAACGTTTAATATGTATTGCAATTCATACTCTTTTAATTGGAATGGGCTGCGCATCGTAGCAAATACCGAGAAACAATGGTAAGCAAAATAGAAAAAAAAGGTTTAAATCGAGGGGGGGGGGGAAGCCTTCCCCGCTCCCCCCCAAAAAAAACTAGAGGAAAGGCGGTCTGCCAGCCCGGCCCCACCCCACCCCCCACGCCACCCACACCCGCCCCCCCCGGATCGCGCCCGCCATGATCGCCGGCACCATAATTTTTTTACACATAAACATGTACATGCGGCAATGCTATGAGCAACGTCAGCGAATTTAACAATGTCACCGGCACAAAAAATTCCAGAGCACCAGGTGTAACCAAAAATAGGGCTTCATCAAACGGCTGTGGCAAAGGTTTGACTTAGCTTTGGGGGGGGGCCAGATCATTCAAAAAGAGCAAATAAAGATATGCCGTTCTTTAATACCATTTAGCACTTGACTGTTGCCTAATAATGCGTCCATACCGTACTCCGCAGGACGAATATGGAGTGGGCTTAATTGTGTTTAAGCTGCTGTTGATAAGCCGGCGAAAAAAGTGGATGATCCGTCGCAATTGTGACCGGGCACTGATTGACACTGCCTGCATAGCGAAAGTGCGAATGCCCCCAACCGAACA
>JZLH01S0623491.1:14956-38959 GCA_001188425.1 Eucidaris tribuloides | reverse complement strand
TTTTTTAATCCTTAGGAGACCATCTCGTTAAACCATTTCGTTACTTTATGGGGTAATATGATTGTAGTGCCTATTCTATCAACGGAATTGTTTTAAAATGTGAAAACTCGCAACTCCTTAAAATATTATCGACAAAATACTGAAATATTGGATTTCCTTTACAATATTATTTTTGGGAGATTGGTCCTAATGTGTTCCAACAGTTGAACAAACAACAATTACCCTGTACTTGTAGATGTATTCTGTGCGTCAATGTCTACATCAGTCTTCACTCAATTCCACAATTTAACCTCTAATTATACACACAACTTCTCCCCTGTCTCGTGATTATCATTGGAGGGACATGTAAAATGGATTGGCGTAATATTAGAATTACAGATGCTCCCTTTCTTGAAAGCATATGCTTTCTAGTTTTTAAAAATGTATTTTTAAATTTTTCCTTTTCGGCAGGGTTTGATATCTCATCATCATGACTGAGCGCAAAGCTGTCATTAAAAACGCCGATATGGCCGAAGACATGCAATCTGACGCCATTGACTGCGCCACACTAGCGATGGAAAAGTTCAACATCGAAAAGGACATCGCGGCCCACATCAAGAAAGAGTTCGACAAGAAATTCAACCCAACATGGCATTGCATTGTGGGAAGAAACTTCGGGAGCTACGTCACTCATGAAACCAAACATTTCATCTATTTCTACTTGGGACAAGTTGCGGTGCTGCTCTTCAAGAGTGGATAAACTGGTTGAAAAAGGGGTATTTCATTGGGGACTTCTACCGTCGTGACATCACATACCAATGTATCCTCCGTAAAATCAAGAGACAACAGTGGACTTCGAACATCACCGATGTCTGACTGGTAAAACCAAACTTGTAATGATGGTGGACGTAGCTGTTCTTCATCTGGATACTGTGATGATTTATAAACAACTTCTTGACATTTCTGGAAAAAAAATCTTTGATAACGATTTCAGTTTTCTAGAAGTAAAAAGCTCATGGTGAGTCTATTTGGATACACTTAAATAAAGGATATGCAGTTTTTGAGCAATAATTCGCGGGTAGGTTGAAATTATTGTAAAAGGTAACAATGCGATTAGTCGAAATATTTGTCTGATAATTGTAGTACAAGGGTGTATGCATAATCCACCGTATTTACGTTTCGTATTAAGAATTACAAATTTACCCCGCCGACGATTTCTCTTCGTTTTTCTATTTATATACAGCGTGGCCCAAAAAGAATGCTACACATGCGATCGTTAATTTCTTCAAAGTCATTCAAAATATGTCATTGTTGATTATTTCATGGATTAGAGCATTCTTTTTCCAACAAAATGATACCATGATCATTAATTTTGATTGAGGAGTTTGGATCCTAGGGCCATTTTTCTGAGGCAATGTAATTTCCTAAATTTTGCTATTTTTTAACCTCCAGCGATCATCAGAACACCGAAATATTCTCACGTTACGGTATGTCATCGAATAAGGTATGCCGAAACAAAGGGCAGGAATGCCCTCGCTTTCATAAGGAAGACCATGTGAGCTGCATCTCCATTGTCATCGCGGTTTGTCTGGTATGGCACGCTGAGACGCGAGAATATCTCGGTGTTCGGATGACCACCGCTGATGAAAAATTGGCAAATTTGGGAAATGACATTGCCTCGGAAAAATGGCCGCAGGACCCAAACGAATGACTCAAAATCAATGATCCCGGTATCATAATGTTGGAAAAAGAATGCTCTACCCGCTGAAACAAAAATCAATGACATATTGCAGATGATGTTGAAGAAATTAGCGATCACATCTGTAGCATTCTCTTTGGGCCACGCTGTATAGATAATCTCCTTTATATTGAAGAATCACTACACTAATACTCAGTGATACTGTAGTGAGGAGTAATGATGTTTGGTTTGCCATATTTTGAAAACGTTGCAGCGTGTGTTCGTGGTACATCAAACAGATCCAATGTAGTGTAATGTGATCTAATACAATTACAAATTATGCAATATTTGTAGCGACTTCAAGGTTGCATAATCTACAGAATCAGATTCAGCTTAATGTTTCCCTTTGCTTGCATGTCTCACATTCATATTGCACTTCAGCATTCATTGCTATTTCAATATGAACCTCGTAAACTGTGTAGCTTTACATAAGAATACGTCATGACTTTAATAGGATTATGTTTCGAGAATTAACACTAAATTTCTGTGATGAAACCGTTTCTGTCACGCAGTGATGTTCGTGGAAACTTTGCTGTTGAAAAGTGGAAGTTACCAACTACATGTACCTGTAATTGAACAAATCACAGATCACATGTATTTCGTACTTTTCAATAGTTTTATTCTGAATGGGATAGCCATTGTGTCCTGTCGATATGGGATTATAATGTTAATAATATACAGTCAACTCGGCCTAAGTCGAAGTCGCATAAGTCGAATAATCGCCGATCTCAAAGGTCTTTACTGCGTCCCATTCCTTTATTTTTTTTATTGTTTTTGACCCCTTATAAGTCAAATTTCTTCAGTCCCAAGAAATTCGACTTAGGCCGAGTTGACTGTAGTTAGTACTGTTTTCGTGGTTCTTCAATAAGTTCACAGACATTCCAAAATAGACCATCACAAACTACGCACATTAGTACTATTGCTAATTTATTTTGTTATATTTGATATTGTTCCAGACAAAAAAACCCCGACAAATTTAGGAGGATATGTTCTTTTCAATAGTAATAATATGCCAAGTTGCTGGCAAGTATCGCAGAACGAAAATTTCGAAAATGCAACGTTGCCCTACTTTGACAGAATCGAATAAGTTGTAAACTCCTGAACTTGGAGTTATTGATAATTTTCCATCCGTAGCCTGCCGTACTTCCTGGCAAACTTTTTAAGACAAATACCCTATAGATATTGAAAAATATTCAAGTCAAAATGTCAAAATGTATTGCATAGATGCTGGTATAAATGGCAGACTTAATTTCTCATAAGATATGAATGACACTTTGTCGCTTGTTGTCTGTACCATAGTAAGTGAAAAGGTGCACACACACACACATACACACACACACACACACACACACACACACACACACACACACACACACACACACACACACACACACACACACACACACACACACACACACACACACACACACACACACCTCATTGTTCAGAGCAGTAAGTTAAGTGATAGCGCATATCTCTCACTGCATCAGCAGTTTAGAGACGTTTACAAACTTGCTTTCTACGTGCAAAATTGAAGCTGTCCACTTACACGTAGTTTGGAGACTCTTGAATTATCCAATTCTCCTCTGTAACACATGTAAATTTACGGTAAGAACACGAAGAATGTACGACACCTAGGTTGCCAGTAGGTTACTATAATTTTACAGAAGGTTTTGTTGCGGTCTATTAAATAACAAATTTATTGGCAGTCCACTAGGGTTATCCATCGGGATCTACAGTGTACTATGATTGCATCTCGAAGCTGCATAATCGTTTTACAAAAAAAGTAATGAAAGTAAATTCCATGTTATACGTTGCACTATGAAGTGGTTATTACAGTGCACTCTCGTTATAAGGAACACAGATAAATTTCATTACAAAGAAGTAAAATCTCTGGTCCCATATCTTGGATTCCCTGTGTATTTTATTATTTGTGCAACCCTGATATAGAGAAATGTTGTTATAAGGAAGAAATTTCATGGGTCCCAAGGACTTCTTTATAACGAGATTGCACTATATTTGCTCTAAAAATGTAATTTGCTCTGTTTAATTAACTTAATTGGACTTTGTTTTACTATTGAGACGTATGATGGACTATAATTCTTTCGTTAAAATAAATCAAGTAAAAGTCGTTTTGATGTATTTATAGCTAAAGTATATTTTGCAGTGAAATAAACTAACGGATAAATTAACATATTACTTCGAAGTTTGATTTTTTTTTTTTTTGGGGGGGGGGGGCCCATCCCGGGTACCGTACTACCTTTAAGTACAATCTAATTTCATTTGTGGTATTTACTAGCTAATTTTATTCCTCCTGAAATCACGTTATTTCTGTGGGCATGTATTTAGTTGTGAGTATTTGAATAGCTTAGTTCCAAAAGGCGCTAAATCCACTTTAGTAACTTTGGAGAAAAATGCATTTCTTTGCCTGAGTTTGTACACGCGCCTATGGAAAAATAGAAATTAAACCAGAAATAATTTGTACTTAATCGTGGAATTTGACTTAATATTTTTCCATTATAACTACTAGATAAGTAATTGGCAAATTTGTTGACGTTAATAACTCATCGTTGGTGAAAACTGGATTTAGCGCGTTTTGGAACTAAGCTCTTCATTGTAAGGGAAATTGTGTTTCTGTGTGCAAAAATATTTCATTGTTATGGGTACATGTCCCTGCAGGGCTCGGGTACCTCACTATCAAATGTGATATGTGACATTCCCTAGCTAATTGTTCCCTCCAGGAATAACTTTTCCCCCTGGGGAGGGGTGTATTTAGTTGTGAGTATTTGTGCAAGAGAGAGTGTGTTTCCGTGTGCGAAATGATTTGTTTGGGTACATGTGCCGTGCCGGTAGGGCTCCTCCTCCCCCAACATATGTAAATTATCGTGTGTGTGTATGTGTGTGTGTGTGTGTGTGTGTGTGTGTGTGTGTGTGTGTGTGTGTGTGTGTGTGTGTGTGTGTGTGTGTGTGTGTGTGTGTGTGTGTGTGTGTGTGTGTGTGTGTGTGTCGTCGTGTGTGTGTGTGTGTGTGTGTGTGTGTGTGTGTGTGTGTGTGTGTGTGTGTGTGTGTGTGTGTGTGTGTGTGTGTGTGTGTCTGTCTGTCTGTCTGTCTGTCTGTTGGCCGCGTTTTGGCGGAGCGATGTGCCATCCATTTATGGAAGGTTTATGGTACGTACATGTCCACCTGTAACATGATAGACAACATATTAATTAATGTTTTCGATAAAATCAATTAAAATGCATTATTGGATTGACAATTAACTTACCAGAAATGATCCTTAAGAGAAGGGGATTCAGCTCAAATGATAAACGGAAATGAAATCTTGGCAGCATTGTTTTGCTTTATTTTTTTTGTACGTACGTGTTACTGCAATTGGAGGTAACTTTCACAAAACGTTTGGTTGTGCCACTGTGGCATGTTCATTTTTAGCTCACCTGAGCCGAAGGCTCAAGGGAGCTATTGCAATCGCTTTTCGTCCGTCGTCCGTCGTTCGTCGTGCGTCGTGCGTAAACTTTAACACATTTTCATCTTCTTCTGTAAAACCCATGATTGGATTTAGCCCAAACTTGGTAGGAATTATCCTTAGAGGGTGGGGATTCAAGGGTCCTCAAATGGTATGCCTAGCCCCCTTGGGGCCCAGAAGGAGCTCCATAAAGGGCCAAAAGTAGCTAATTTTCAAACATCTTCTCTAGATCCAGAAATAGTTTGGGTAAGTCATTGTGTGTGTAAATACCTCTATATGTGGTGACTTATTGTTCCTCATGACAATGCCCAGGATGGCCCCGTTTGGCCCTGAGGGGGGCAACATGTTGGGGGGGGGGAGGACCCTATGGAATAAAGCTCATTTACATCATTTTCTTTAAAGCGCATCAGTGGATTTATACCAAACTTAGTGGGAATGATCCTTAGGGAGAAGGGTTCCTAAAATGGTACACCTGCCCCCCCCCGGGGCCCAGGGGTAGGGCACATAAGGGCCAAAACTAGGTTACTCTTTAACCACAAGTCCATTTGTAACCAAACTTGGATGGTAGATGTGTAACAGGGACCTCAATGTTTATGGGGGTCAAAGGTCACATATATAGGTCAAAGGTCAAATGAGGTCAAAGAATATGGGTTTGATATCAGCCCATTTGTAACTAACGTGGATAGTAGATGCCCTACATGTATTAGGACCTCAGTGTTAAAGGTAAATGACATGATTGGGGGTAGTACTCAACTTGGGCTGAAACTACTCTAGAATCAAGTAAACTATGCAAGCATTCCCCTGTGAAAATCTTGTAGTTAGACGTTGACTCATTCTAAAATAAACAATGTCAATATCACTCGTAGCAGGGAAACCTGCTGTGTGGCTCTCTATGGGGCTTATTTTTATCGTACCTGGAAAAAATTAAAATACTCCTATGTTTATGCTTGAATCTCCTTAAGTAAACAAATTACAGACAAATCCTCCCAGGTGGGAGATCCACTCCTGCTAGTGTATATATTTCAACTCATTTGGTTCTTGAGGCATTTTCAAGTGTTCCCAATCATGTCACTAACCTTTAAATTGGGGTCAAAGGTCACATAAGTAGGTCAAAGGTCATATAAGGTCTAAAATGTTACCATACTAGGGCCAGACATAGTATGGCTATTGTCTTGTTTTTTTTTTATAGAATTGTATGTTAAAGGGAGAAGGCGCCAGCAACTAACAGGCATAAGTTAAGAACAAAAATGACATCGTGAGTATTGTGAGAATTATGGTACATGGTGACAAAAACAGCCTAAATAAGGGGTACTGTGTGATACTAACCCTCATCAAGGCCCTATAAATTAGTTAATTTGTGTTTATTTTACGTCTTTGTAAGTTTTACCCTAAGACAAAACTTACAGAAACAGCTATAGGGGGGGGGAGCTTATCAATTCAAACAGTGCATACATTACCACGGTGCGGCTAACACACGTCGCGTGGCATGCATTGGTCACGCATGGAACTTAAATAAACTTAAGAACTGAAATATTTTCTTAACTTATGCCTGTTAGTTGCTGGCGCCTTCTCCCTTTAAACTTTGACATAACTTGGCAAAATCAGCAATTATGTATATGGCAAGGGGATGCAGTGTTTTTAGACTGGTTCATGTGGCTCCATTGATGCCCAGATATCAGGCTCCAAGGGTCAAGTCTACATGTATTATACTTGATGTTTTCTCTATGGGCACCACAGAGAGTTTGCGAGACCTCAGGTTAGCGCCGTGCCCCCCGGGGCTCTTGCTTATGAAACGACGAGTAGGCCTACGTTTTCAAGAATTACACGACTACGTATGTACCGCATTGCCTGTTTTCACAGAGATGTCTTTTCAGTCTTTCACTGTGTGTAATGCTCTCGATCGATGTTTCAACATACAAAATATAGAAAATCTAAGTATCTCCACTGAATAAAAATCCTAGTTACGCCAGAGTAGGGGTCCGAAGCTTACAAACGTCGTAATAGTTTGATGCAGCCACATGTGTCTCAACTGATTACGTGTCACCAAAACGATTAACCCAAAACATTACATTTAGGCAGTTGAACCTTAGTTATGAACAACATAAGGTTGTGAAAATAACCTTGATGAATAGTCGTTTTGTGTACATTTCGCGCTTAAACGATTTCTGTCGTTGTAAAGTTGAATGAGTGAGATAGTGTGTTTACCAGCAGTCTGACTTCACGAATGAACGAGCTCTCGATATGTTATAAGCTGCTGTTATAAGCCGTAGAGAAATGTGGATGATCCTCCAATAATATATACAATGGGTATTGTTGATATACCGTACATGTACGTCAATCAGGCAATCAAATATCATCAAGTGGCATAATGCATAATGCTTCGTACTGAATATTAATTTGAATCGGTGATATAGTAGGCATACAAGCTAATGTTACTGATACATTTATAGGACGATGAAGCCGACAAGTAACACCAAGAAAAAAATTACATTGTGAGTATTGTGAGAATTATGGTACATATGACAAGGTTCAAGATTTGACCACCATTTCACTGACAAAAGTGTGTGAAAATATTTAGGAGGAATTACCTTTAAAAGAATCAATATAGGTCTTTTCTAGGATAAAAGTGTCTGGATTTTCAGTTCGTGCAACCTAGAACCCTGTATCTTTCATCAATTTCGAAAAAAAAAATATCAGATTTTTGGTCATTTTTTGGCCAAAAATAGCTGTTTTGCGGTGACAAAAAATTTCACCACCTACTTTGAAATGGTCGTAGTATCCACAAAACTAGAACACATTCCTTCTTTTTGTTTAAATTAAATATTTCATTGTAAATTCCTTCCAGTGAAACTGTATTTACTTCAGTTTACTGCATACTTTACAAGTGGTAACCCGTAGAAATTGCTCTTTGCCGTGACAAACGCTACCCCCCCCCAAATGCCCTTTCCAGAGTGATGCATAGCTTGAACCACCATAACATTCATAGAAAGGGGCTAGATGGCTGAATTTACCATCAATATATACAGAATTTGATTAGCAATAAGCTCATTATAATTGTATTTTACTTATAAATACATAAGCAGGGGCAAAATGCAAAAAGCTACTCCTACCACTGGCGTAAATCCCGGGGGTGGGGGAATATACCCCCCCACACACTTTTCGAGGAGGGGGGGGGTGGCCTGTACAATCATCCCCCCTTTCAAGAAAAAAATATATTCTTTGAATTAATCATTGATAAAATAGCTATATAGTGAGAATTTCTCCTGAAATGCCTTTAAAATGCCTAAAATCATTCAATTTTAATTCCAACAAACTCAAAAGCTCCCGCTCGGTCGCTTCGCTCCCTCGCTTGCACTTTCACTCAATAATTTGAACTTTTCGGCCCAGGAAAATTCCTGCGTATGGCCTACATGTAGTTTTAAAGGTAGTCTTACTGCATGATAGAATAGTGATAATCATTATTTTGAAAATGTGTAGCTCCTCCGACTTTTAAATATATTCATTAAAAAAGTTGGTTCTAGAGTGTAGTGTTATATACTAGCAGACAGAGACCAGCAGTCTCAACTGCCCGAATTAAAGTACACTGTCGTGAATTGGGAGGAGGGGGATAGGGGATATATCCACCACTTTTCGGGAAGGGGGATGATCTGTACAAACATACTCCTACTTTTCAATTTAATAAAAATATATTTTTGTGTCTATTCAATTATTGATAATATTTATAAACTTTTAAAATACCAAAGATATTGTTATCTCGATATACCGATGTTTCCGATTTTATACATACAATCTTTTGCTCAGATTTTGAAAAAAAAAAATATCAATTCTTTTTTAGGATTATTCAAAATCATGTGCTGTGTGTGTGAGCCTGAGGGGATAGTGTTCCCAGTATTCCAGGAATCTGGGTATCCGCTACCCTTTTTACTTCTCATAAAATCCCTTAAGATATTTCCTTTCTACAATCTTTTCTTTTATGACAATTGTGCTTTTGAATCATTTGCATAAAAATGATCCCTTAAGATAAGTGCCCCTTCTATTTCCATAATCGTTTTATTTTGAAATAAAAACAATTGGCAAATTTTCCACCTCTGATAAGCTTCACATCTGACAATGGCCTTTTTTCACATTTTAGAGCCACCCGTTCTAATTTAACTGCCGCTACCGTCTTTTGGTTCTTAAAATGCCCCCTTTTTCCTCTCTGATGTGCCCCGAATTTGAAACGACTTAAAGCAACTTATTTTAATTTCTAATGTTAGATATATTATGTTTAAAGGTCTTTCGAGTCTCTGAATCTGAGACATTTCAGAAACAGTTTCCCCCTTTTATAAGATGGTATTAGACACCAAGCAGGGACATAGGTCCTAAAAATTTTCTCGCTCGCTTCGCTCGCTCGCTATTTGATATAGGCCATGAAAACCCAACCGCAAAATTTCATGCTATATGGTATTTACTGCATTTTTATCACAGCAAAAACATCGCGAAACACATTACGTGAAAGGTCTAACATGTAATCACAATAATAGTCCGGCGGTTAAGTCCAAAATATCGACCGAATTGTTCACTTTTGTCTAAAAGCACCAAATTTGGCTCAGATGTTGATTGATATATAATAAATAAATTCAGATATTGGGCCCTCGAGAATTTTGCCAAGGAGAGCCGTGGCAGCCATTTTATCAAAATGGCCGCCTTGAAAAATTGTTTTTTGGAATTCGGAAGATAACTTTGTAAAGGAAACATATTTTGCCATGTGTATGACATCATATTAAAGGGGACTAAATTTTCTACAAGATGATACCGTATTTAAAAAGATTCAAGTGCATTATAGTTGAAATTTATGGGCAAAAATGTGATTTTTTTAACGGTTTTTTCCAAAAATATGAATAATACTCCAAAATATATTTCCATATATTTCAAAAACCCTTTCAATTTATGAATTCATGTTTTTTTTTAAAACTGCCCACATATCATGTCAATAACTTGTAAAAATTCCAGATTCATTGCTGTATGGAAAAAGAAATTATTGCAATCCAAAGTTGATACATTAATATTTAGTTAAACTGTACAATGCATAACCCAATGTATCAATGGGTGTGTTATATCAATACGTTGTGTACAAGGGAAGTATGATAATGTACAGAAATCAGAATTCTATTCTAAGCAGCTTAATTAGGCATATCAAACCTATTGTTAACTTTTGTCTAAAAGTACCAAACTTGACACAGACATTAATAAATATATAATAAACAAATTTAGGCATTGGGCCTTCGAGAAATTTGCTCAGGAGAGCCGTGGCAGCCATTTTCCAAAATAGCCATTTCACTTTCCTGTATAATTATGATTTGCCATTCATTGCCCATTCATGATGAAACTGTGCACTACACGAAAATACGGGAAAATACACGTTTCCTATATTAATTAGCTATCATTTCTAGATATCATTTTAATCAAACAATCATTTAAGTTGTCAATTTAAAGAGATTCTTATCAAATTAAAAATAAAACATAAATCTAAGGTTAAATCTCCAAAAAAAAATGAAAGTAGTGCTTTGGTACTTGTAAAAAAATCATTTCCAAAATCATTTGCAAAATAATCTGTACGTTGCCAACTTGAAGACCGCAAAATCTTTGATGAAACTTTAATAAACACTGAGTGTAATAGTGATAGAAATAATAATAATGATGATGATGATAATAATAATAATAATAATAATAATAATAATAATAATAATAATGATAATAATAACAATCTTCATCAACATAATCATCATGATAGGCTAAATATATTACTTAACACTATAACATCAAAAGTACAAAAAAACAGCATTAGCACACACACACACACACACACACACACACACACACACACACACACACACACACAAACACACACACAAACATTATAAACATAATCGGAAGATCTCTATCTAATGGGAATGAGAGCACTCGTACTAGTGTCAAGTCTGCGTGTGCAACAACCTGTTCATCTATAGTGTTGACATCGCAGTGAAAATGTACTTACTGTCTCTGTCTGCAGAAACTGATTATCTGTGCCCTGACATATACCGATATTACCCCCTCCCCTGATTTCGACCACACCACTCCTCCTTCTTCGATTGGTTGTAACATGGACCTAGAGTAGTAGGTCCATGGTTGTAATCAGGGAATAACCAATCTCAGATGAAAGTCGTAGTCAAAGAGGTGGGGGTTAGGGGGATTGTTGTGATATCATTTTTTGCCAAGCACCTCGGGCCGCAGATCGCCAGTCTCTGCAGACAATTAGTTCATTTCACTGCGATTTCAACATTATTAATCGATAGATGTTCCATTTGCAAAACGGGATGAGCAGAGAGATGAAGCAAGTAAACAAGAGTGTAAAGAAGCAAGTAAAGAAGGCAGTGGCAAAGGTCAAGAGTGGGGCATATGATGAACTGTATGAGAAGTTGGACACAAAGGAGGGAGAACAAGATCTAAACAGATTAGCAAAGCAGCGAGAAGGGGCTAGTTAAGATATGTTGCAGGTTAGGTTGATAAAGGATAGAGACGAGGATGTTTTGAAAGAGGATCTACAAAGATGACATGAATATCTGGAGGAAACTGATGAAGAAAACGTGAGAGAGGAAAGGATAGATGCTACAGACAGACTGGATGTGGAGGTACCTATCGTTTAGAAATATGTGAGAGCAATATAAAAAGAATGAAGAATTGAAGGTCTATATGTCCAGACGATATACCAATGGGGGTATGGATGTGTTTGGGTGGCATGGGTGTGGATTTCCTAACAAAGCTGTCGAATAGGATCTTGGATAGTGAAAGAATGCCTGATGACTGGAGGGAAAGCACGTTAGTGTCAATCTAATAATACAAGTAAATTGGAGAGTAATTATAGAGGAATAAAGTTAATGAGTCATATACTATGAAGCTCTGGGAAAGAGTGGTGGAAGCTACGCTGAGAAATAAAATGCCAATCTTGTGAGGAGCAGGTACGGCTTTATGCCAAGTAGGATCACGACGGATGCGATATTTGCGAAAGAGGGGCATTATGTGTTTGCAGATCTTGAGAAGGCATATGACAGGATCCAAGAGAGGAGTTATGGTGTTGAGTAAGGAAATCAGGGGTAGTAAAAGTAAGTGAGGATAGTGCAAGATATGTAAGAAGCATGCTAGCCGTGAGGTGTGCAGTAGGGTGACTGAATGATTTAAAGTGAGAGTTGGATGGCACCAAGGATTTGGCGCTGAGCCCTTTCTGGTTGGCAATGGTGATGGACATACAGGTGGACGTATGAGGTGGGGATGCCCCATGAACCGGCCATTATCTTCGCAGATGATATTTGTGATTTGCTCTGATTGCAGGGAGTAGATTGAGGACAATTTGGAAAGTTGGAAATATGCTATGAGAGGAATGGTTGAATAATAGCCAGACAAAAGCAGAGCACTTCGTGTTATTGAGACTGCAGGTGGAGATACGGTGAAACTGCAAATACTTAGGCTCGACATTGCAAAGTAACGGGGACTGTAACAAGAAAGACAGCGAAGAAGAGAATCCAGGCAGGTTGGAATCGATGGAAGAGAGTTACAAGAGTGATGTGTGGCAAAATTGTAGTGGGCAGAAAAAAGGGGAACATCAGCTATATGTGACAGTGGTAAACTCAGCCATGATGTACAGCCTTGAGACAGTCCCTCTCACAATATGGCGAGGAGAAGAGTTTGTGGACAGTTAAAGATGTTATGATTTTCTGTGGGAGTGACAAGAAGAGACAAATTTAGAAATGGGTTTGTGTGTGGGGAAACGAAATCAATCGCAGGAAGGATGCGGGATAAGGCGAGTGGGGGAAGATTGTGGTAGCTTGGGCATGTCCAAAGAGTACTGAGTATGTGGAGTACTGACATAAGCAGAAAGATGTTGGAAATGGTACCACTACGAAAAAGGGAAGAGCGGTAGACCAAACAGGAGGTTTGTGAATGTGGCAAGAGACTAGAAAGGATATGAGGATGGTTGGTGTGACAGAGGACATATCACAGAATAGATCGTGATGGAGAGACCGTATTTGCTGTGGCCACCTCTCATTTGTAGGAGTGGCCGAAAGAGAGAAAGAAAGGTGTTCCACAACTTCAACTTATGTAGTTTGTTTACCTATATCCATGTCATTTGCTTAGTTGCTTCACCTTATTGTAACAGTTCTAGCTGTATTATCATAGTAAAATGTTTAGTAAAGATCAGGCTACTGCTATCATTTGCAATAGTAGCAGTACTCTAATTTCCATGAGGTATACATCTGTGTGTCATAATCCTTGTGAGGAGCTGACAGTTGTTCATCCTGTATCATTCTGAAATTTATGTGAGTCCAGGTATTTGTGCGTGTATTTGTGTGTATGTACTGTATGTATGTTTGCACGTGGTACTATTAATGGTATAGTGTAAAGTAATATATTCATTATTATCATTATTATCATCATCATCATTATTATTATTATTATTATTATTATCATCATCATCATCATCATCATTTTTACCATTCATTTTTGTCATTTATTATATCACCAATATCATTTTCGTGTTTTTGTTGTATTCATTACATATTTCATTTCAGCGATTTTTTCAGTCTTCAAATTGGCAACATCATAAATTATTTTGCAACAAATTACACTGAAAATGATTTATACAAGTACCAAAGCTTATTTTCAATTTTTTTCCGTTTTTTGCTTACATTTTTATTTTATTTCATTAATTTTTATACAAACTTCTTCAAATTGGCAACTTTAGTAATTATTTCATTAAAATGATGTCTAGAAATGATTCCCAATTACTTTTAGCAAAATTGTATGTACATATGGTGCCCAATTTCACCACAAATGGACAAGGAATGGCACATTCCATACTTCAGGAATTCTGAATGGCGGCCATTTTGAAAAATGGCTGCCACGGCTCTCCTGGGCAAAATTTTCGAGGGCCCAATATCAGAATTTGCGTTTTATGTATAAATCAACATCTGTGCCAAATTTGGTGCTTTTAGACAAAAGTGAACAATTTTTCGACTTAACCGCCGGGCTATAAAAGCTATATGCCAATGTTTAGAGATAGTGGTATATTTTGCACGTCGTAGGTGTCCCCTTTTCAAGAGATAGCCCTTGATTTGGGGGTGTCCCCAAACTTTGGAAATTTCATCGATCATCCTCCCCCCCCCCACCACTTCGCGGAACGGATCTGCGCCCATGACCCCTACCCCTTAATTTTGAAAAGTGTATAAAAAAATCAGGACATTTCTAAAAATATATATATATATATTGGGAAAACCAATCAAGCTACAGGCCTGAAATTTTAATTAATTATGCTCCATATACTTTCCCATAAGTGATTAGATTTTTCATACGGTAGCCTTCATACTTTTTTCAAAATAACTTTTTTTTAGCAATTTGATTCTACTAATTATGAACCCAAATATAAATACACACCCTGTACAAGCTACTATGGATATTTTCTCTTCAAAACCTACCCACCTGTTCTTATGAATACATTTTTCAATACAAAAATGCACTATACATACAGTAGTTGTTGCTATGTCTGGCAAAAGTGGCAAGCCTCCGGCAAGCTATCATATTATTCAGAGCAACCTTCGTCAAACAGAATAGTATGCATAACATTTGCATTTATTATGAAACTGTTCTAAAGGCAACATATGCCCTAGTCTGGCTTCCAGACAGTTAGATTAACCCGTTTTTATATTGATAAGGAAACTACTATCTTCGGTCAACTGCTTTGAATAATACAATAGTCTTGATTAACGGTAAATGACATGATTGGGGGTAGTCCTCAACTTGGGCTGAAACTATTCTAGAATCAGGTAAACTGTGGAAAGATTCTACTGTGAAAATTTGGTAGTCAAAAGTTGACTCCTTCTAAAGTAACTTCCATCTGTATGTCCCGTTACAGACAAATCTGTTGTGTAGGGTTCTATGGAATGTATTTTTATCGGGGCACGAGAAGTTGAAATACTACTATGTTCATGATTGATTCTCCTTAAGTAAACAAATTAGAGACAAATCCTTCTAGCTGGGAGATCTACTCAGGCTGGTGTACAGTTGGTATGTATTTCAACTCATTTGGTTCTTGAGGCATTTTTACGTGTTCCAATCATGTCACTAACCTTTAGGGTAAAGTAAGTATATCCGGAGGTAAAACAGTCGGAGAGTGAGTGTACTATGGAGGTAAAAAATGCATGGTCTAGAACTGAGACTTCATATACCCAGTAGGTAGACTGCAACATACACACACACACACACACACACAAATCTGACATATCTAAAAAACGAAAGCATATTTTGCATTTCGGACTTCAGAAATAAATTCAGCACACAATTTCAGTCTAGAAAACATATGTTTTGTTTTGAAAAGATAAAGTTCAAATTTTTGGTGTTTTGGCAGTCAATGGTGGTAGAACCTTAAACCTTGTCATATGGTGATAAAGAGCTTAAATGAGGGGTACTGGGTGACACTTACCCTCAGCAAAGCCCTATCAATTAGTATTTTTTTTTTGGGGGGGGAGGGTTATATGTTAAGTCTTTGCTAAATTTTCTAGAGAAGAAACTTCGCCGAAACAGCTACGGGGAAGGAGCTTATCGATTCAAAAAGTGAATACATTAATACGGCACGATTAAGACACTTCGGGCGGCATGCATCGGTCACGTACGGTCAGCTCAAGGCCAGCGCACGTGCGATCTGATTGGTTGGCAAAACCCCAAATCTTTCTTAACTTATATTCCTGTTAGTGGCTGGCTACATCTTCTTTTAACACCTAGGCCTATGACATACCCTCCCTACTCAAAAGTATTGCAACATACACTATTACGCATGCATTTTGAGTTGAAGGGGTCTTTCTATATTAACGTCCTAATGAAGTTTGTAATTGGAAAATAACAAATTATTTGAAAAGAAATCAATAAAAATGTTTTTCCTTCTCTTTCCAAGGCGGAAAGATTATCAAATGCAGGCGCATCCACAGCAGAGGGGCTGCAACATCAAATTTAACCTTTTTTCGTCTCCCTGTAGGGGTGGAGTGTTATTTCACACTAGCATCGTAATCCGGTTTCATATTTCCTGTGTAACGGTTTTGATGGCTTGGACAGACTACAAGAAACACAAAATGCCAATGTGTTCCTCTGACACGGTCTCAGAAAGAAGACACCACGCCGCAAAGACGAAAGTGCCTCCTATCTGCATAAGATAGTGGTAAAGAGGATACGCCCCATATTTCAGAAATTGTAATTTCTTTTCTTTCTCAATTCTAAAAGCCGGTTTATTTTTGCAAACATCTTAAAATTGGCTGTAATGCGACTTTTTAGTACATTTGATATAATAATGTGAAGAGAAAGTCATCATCTTTATATTAGTAGCCCTATCCTCCTTATCACTATCTTATGAAGATAGGAGGCGATTTTTTTCTTTGCGGCGTGGTGTCTTCTTTCTGAGACTGCGTCAGAGAAACACATTTACATTGTTTGTTTGCTGGAAGTCTTTCAAAGCCATCAAAACCGTTTCACGGGAAATGTGAATCCGAATTACGATGCAAATGTGAATTAACCCCCAACCCCTAGAGGGAGGCGAAAAAAATTTTAAATTGTATGTTCCAGCCCCTCTGCTGTGGGTGCACCTGCATTTGATAATCCCTCCGCCTTGGAGAAGGAAGGAAAAAGATCGTCCATTAAAATCGTTTCAAATGATTGCTTATTTTCCAATTATAAACTTCATTAGGACGTCATTGTAGAAAGACCCCTTCAACTCAAAATGCATGCATTATAGTGTATGTTGCAATACTTTTGAGTAGGGATGGTACATACATACATACAAACATACATACATACATAAAAAGTGCGAGAAGGGCGATTTTTTTCTTGAAACTTACTAAAATTGGTTATCACATATAGGTGTATAACAAACAACCTTTTAAGTTTTTACCACCCCTACGATACGCTTTTCGTACGTTATGCTTAAAATCCACCATCTGAAAATAAAACTTCGGATAAGCGACTCGGATGCAACCTCCCCCCCCCCCCCATCCCTATGGGTGAACCCACGGTACGCCACTGTCCAGACATGCATGACTTCTAAAACCAAGTGTAATAAATTTTTCATCCATCATTAGATTATACAATAATCATGGTGGATTCCCTTTTTAAATACTTATAGCATATGAAAATTACATTCCCTTGCTTTTAGACTTGTGAAAAGTGTGGAAATTAATGCAATTATTATTCAATACAGGTATGATACAACTTCGATTTATGCATGGGTGGCGCCAGGATGAAATCTTATGGACGACGAAAATCCGGGGCAATTTTGTGACAATCAAAACAAGGTGGTTCGCGAACCACGAGTCTCGCCTAATTTCGCGATCAATAAAACATTCACTCTATGACCTTCTGACCCCTAGATGACTTTTGACCTCTCCCTCCTCATCAACAAAATATGTGGTATCACCCACTGGCCGTTTGACCCGAGTTTGAAAAAAAAATGGTGCAGAAATACATAATTTGACCTTTTGACCCCTAGATGACCTTTGACCTTAAACAAGAATCATTTTTACCATGTGTGAACAAAAGTGATGCAGAAATAAAGAAATGAGATCAAGTAAAACATGGGCTCATATCATTTGACCTTTTTACCCCTAGATGACCTTTGACCTCATCATCCTCATCAACATACGTGTGGTATTACCCAAGGATCATTTTTACCAGGTGTGAATACAATTGATGCACAAATAAGGAAATGAGAGCAAGTTAAACATGGCCTCGTATCATTTGACCTTTTGACCCCTAGATGACCTTTGACCTCATCATCCTCATCAACGCACATGTGGTATTACCCAAGAATTATTTGTACCAAGTGTGAACAGAATTGATGAAGAAATAAAGAAATGGGAGCATGTTAAACATGGCCTCATATCATTTGATCTTTTGACCCCCATATGACATTTGACCTCATCATCCTCATCAACACATAAATTATGTGGTATTACCCAAGGATCATTTGTATTAAGTGTGAACAAAATTGATGCAGAAATAAAGAAATGAGAGCATGTTAAACATGGCCTCATACCATTTGACCTTTTGACCCCCAGATTACCTTTGACCTCATCATCCTTATCAGCACACATGTGGCATTACCCAAGGATCAATTGTACCAAGTGTGAACACAATTGATGCAGAAATACAGAAATGAGAGCAAGTTAAACAGACACTTTCGTAACAGACTAACAGAGCAGCAGACCAACAAGAAAAGTGATTACTAGGTCTCTGCCGAACTTCGACCAGCGAGACAAAAACGTGTCCTCGGTTCGTTTGCTTTTTTTTTATTCAGGGCACTTAACAGGCTTATCTATGGGGCAAATTGTTTCGATGGTAGCTCAGGATGTCCATGACGAAAATCTGACAGGGGGCAAAGTTTTCTACTATTACTCAAAACCCTATTATTTTCTTACTTTGAAAACCTCAGAGAGTGCCCCCCCCCCCGACGCCGCCCTTTGATTGAGGTCACAAAATGAGACCATTTTATGGTATGCAAATCGAGGCCAAAATCTGCAAGCAAGTAAGTACGCACCATCATCTCATATTCTTCTGACGATAATGTATGAAATCGATTAATGGCGATCTCAGTTTGTCAGTCCTGAAAGGAGGTATAAATGGAAGAAATGATAGATTATTTATAATAGTGCAAGCGTCAATGTTGGGTCTCGTTGTGTAACAACGCAGATAAAACGGGTCACAGTAAAATGATCTAAAATGGAAAACGTTATATTGCTTTAACAAGGAAAATCGTTGAGGGAAATAATTAGGCTACATATCTAGACGGATATAAATTTTCTAGTCACCTACAGTCTCTCAAAATAAGACTCAAATTACACACACATAATATAGATGGCGCTGCTAGATTGTATCCGTGGTAGTCTGGGAAATCATATTTGCGATTACCTTGCAAAATTCATGGGAAGTTTGTTATTGAATGAATCAATATAAAATAGTTGTGTTTGCTTCATGGTGGAAACCTGCCTCAAGAGAACTGTAAAGACAACTAGTCATTTTTTTTTCTTCCTTTGGTACAATGTTTGCCAAAAACGTATTACATGAGTCGATGGATGTTCACATAAAACTAAAATATGGAGGCACGCTTTGGAGATTTACGTGGAAATTAAACGATAATTAAGATGTTACATGTACCTGCACGCTTTTCTAGACTACGGAAGCACCTAAGTGCCATTCGACTTGACGAGATGGCGAGATGTTTGATCTTGCCAAGTCGACTTGAAAAAAGTTATATGTCGTCATGGAGACGTAAAATATCTTGCCAAGTCGACTTTGTAAAAGTTACATGTCGTCAGGGCGACAAACAACTTTCTAAATGTCGACATGACTAGATAACGTACGTCACCATGATGACATACAACTTTCTAAAAGTCGACTTGGCAAAATAACGTATGTCGCCCTGATGACACGCAACTGGTTAGAAGTCGACTTAGCAAGATACCTCATGTCCCCTTATCTCGAACAAGATATTTAAACTAGTAATCACATGAACCTAGAATTAACAAATACGATTAAACGTTGATTAGACCCTTTTTCGAAATACAAATTTATAATCTCGCATTTCAAAAAACCATTAAAAAATCCCAGCCTGTCTAAAATGAAGAATATGGGACCATTGCCTGAAGTTACCAATGGCAATAGATGCCAAACCTGGTACCTAATGCAAGCACAGAAGAAGCGACTTAGGAATTTCAGGGGACTTTTCAGCGGATTATATTAAATTTTTTACTCAAAGACAAAATTCCTCATATTTATATCAGAAGAAGGACTAATACTGAGAATATTCTCGAATTCTAGCACAAAAATGAAGTGGAGTTAGTCCGCGGGCATGTGGACATGCGGGTTAAAAGACAAGAGATGGACAAAAGGTGTAACCCTTCTTTAGAGAGTGTTACAAAAGCAATCTATGTACGTCCACCATAGTGGTTGCTCTCAAAAGTGTGCTATTGTGATGGTCATTTGAGGCATTATACTTACTACTGTATGAACTTGCTTATTCAGTCAGTCACGCGTCTGTCCTAAAAAGATGGGTGTATTGGAAACAACACGAAATCATTACGCGTGTTTTGTTTAGTATATAGATCATGGTCTTTAACAATAGACATGTGACTTAAGTAAAATGAAGGTGGCTAGCAACGAAAAACAAAGTGAATCGCAAACATAAATACAGTATGAGCATTATTACAATCCAGATTGATAAATTGTTTGTCACTCTCATCAAACACGCGGAACGGACGGATGGTAAATCGTGATTCTTGAATAATATTGTATCATGTCATTATGAGAAAAGCGCAACATGCTTTTGGAGTGATTATCAATGAATGCTGAAGGTTGCAAATGTGACAACTATTTTTACACAAATTAACATTGTCTGTAATCCATACAGAAAGAACGAACTACTTTTGAATGTCACCACGTTTGTTAAATGCAGCTGTATTTCTCTTATGTTTACGTGTCGTTGGCTGTTCTTGGCACTTACAACTTTAAAGGGCGACTAGTGACAAAAGACTTACTTGTTGTACTTGTAGATAACCCCCTCCCAATTCCCTGTGATTTTCGTAAGATTACACGAAAACATTTTTCTTGAGGTGAAGCGTTTTTACCATCAGAGATTTGTGGGTTTCTGAAAGCACCTCATTTTATGGATCGATCTCCTTTTATGGAAAAGGAATATCTGTTATAAGCGGAAATGGTGAATACAGAAAACTTTACGCTTTTTACGATAAATCAAATTGAACAGTTGGAGGAAGCGTTTGTTTTGTTGAGTTTTATACCACTGATACTGGCAATTGTTGCAGGAAACACTCTCGTTATCTTAGCTGTTTACAGAAACCACCGTCTTCGAACACCTGCAAACTTCATCCGCACTAGTCTTGCTGTAACCGACTTCTTGACAGGCCTACTCGCCATACCACCCGAGTTATATTCCAGACTCGTTCAGAATGAAACCACCTGTTCAGCAGAATATGACAGATATTTTTCTGTTTTTACTCTTCTGTTTACTCTAGTTTCTTTGGTGCATCTTATTGCAGTTACTGGAGATCGGTATATCGCAATCACCAAGCCTTTGCGATATGCAGAATTGGTCACCAACAAACGAGTATTGATAATAATTGCAATTACGTGGTTGTCCGGCGTATGTCTCGGAATTATGAACATATTAAATGCAAGATTTGGGATAGGTAAGGAAGATCAAACCTTCATGTGCACCGGGAAACGCTATACTGACGATGGTCTTGTTTTTTTCTACAGTCTGGCAATATTTTTGTCGACGATTTGCAGCATAAGTTTAATCGTACTAAATATCAGAATTTTACGAATAGCAGTTAAGCAGTCAAACCAGATTGAAAATCTTGAAATTGCAGTTCAAGGAGAGAGGATGAGGGCTAATGGTGGAACAATCAAGGCAGTAAAAACGGTTCTTCTTCTGGTGGGAATGTTTTTCCTCTGCTGGTCACCAACATGTGCAATGCAAGCAGTGATTTTATTCACGGATGTTGGACAAACATACCTAAAACCTGTGATTTATATAACGGTGTTCTTTATTTTTACGAATTGTGTAGTGAATCCGATAATTTATTCTTACAAAGATCTCGAGTTTCGACAAGAGTTCCAAATAATTCTCAAACCGGTATTCAAAGCTATAAAATGTTCAGAAATGTGAATACAATTCGTTATTAGAACCTTTTAACCCAAGCTTTTTCTTAACACCATATTTAAGTTATTAAATCGTCGTGAATATAATTTTGCCACAAGGAATCAAAACTAAATTGAAACAATAATTATAAAGAGATTGTGGTAACATCAGGAAATGGGTGCAAATTTTGTTTGGCTTGTCTGGGCGGAACTCCTCTGCCTCGTGGGGGGGGGGGGGGAGTAGCACGTACACCCAGTGCCCCGAAAGCCTATACGCCCTTGGGAAGATGTGTCTTAAGTTGACATCAACTGTTTTAGTGACACTTTTATTTGATCATCTATTAAAATATCATCATTTGATGGTGTACCAATCAAAACTTTAATCTATTACTGAAGCAAAGGCAAATATAATTACTCATATAATGATATGCCATGGCCCAGTTTAGAGTAAGCCAGTCACGCGTCTGTACTGAAACGGGAGGTGTATTGGGAACAATACCTTATCATCGTGGTTTTTAACAATGGAATTGTGACTATATTTAAAATAAAGTAATTTGGCATGCATAATGTTTGGTTGGTTAGCACCGAAAAACAAACTGAATCGAAAAGTAAACATGCAGTCTAGATGGTTACATTATTTATCACCTACTGTCTCTCAACACAACACAAAAGGGATAGGTAGTCGGTGATTTTTGATAAATGTTTACTATGTTTTAAAAACGCAATACTGTTTGTAACGGAATATTTCAAATTGTGATATTATTTTTTAAGATTTTCACTGCCTCTAATCCATACAGTGTATCAGACTGATTCTGAATATCGCCATGATGGGTAAAATGCAGCTACATTGCTCTTAATGTTAACGTGTCGTTGGCTGTTCTTGACATTTATGTAAAGGGTGACGGTGATATTTTCTCGTGACGTACTTATAGTCGATCAAATTTCTCTCATTCCACGTAATTTCTTTGGTTTGAAACCCTAACCCTAACCCTAACACTTTCTCAAGATGAAGCGCGTTAGCAATTATTGACTTTTTAAGTTGTCAAAAACGCCTCACTTTATGAATGATTCTTTGTTTTATAGAAAACATAAAATAATGTTGAAAGGGAAAATGATGGTTGCGGAAAATTCAACGCTTTCTGAGATAAACCAACAGGAAAAATGACGTCTTGGAGCAAGCATTTGTTTTGCTGAGTTTTATACCACTGATACTCGCGATTGTTGCAGGAAACACTCCCGTCATCTTGGCTGTTTACAGAAACCACCGTCTTCGAACACCTGCAAACTTCATTCGTACAAGTCTTGCTGTAATTGACCTCCTGACAGGCCTAATTAGTTGGGTCATCTGGAGCACTTCCGTGACCGTGGAGCGCGAAGGTCCGTTTCTCAGTGGAGTTGTCTTCTTAGAGGTCTAAATCAAAAATTTAGCGGGTATGCCAGTTGCAAAAGTGTGGGCGGAATTCAGGAGACCCAAAAATTCAAAATGGCCGCCGGCGGCCATTTTGAACAATACATTTTTGGTCGTTTGGCCTACAGCGCTGCTCAAAATATTGATTCTGGGGTTTTCGAGGTCAAGAAATCTAGATCCGAGGTCAATTTGATGATTTGAACTAGTCTTGCCCCTGAAATCCATGATGGCTGCCAATTTGGGGTCACGAATAGGTCAAATGTTCAATTTCATAGTATAGGCTTAAAATTGGGCCATAATAAAAGCTCTGATTACACTGAGTTTAGTGGTGGACAATTAAAACATTCAAAATGTATCTTTAGTATTCAGAGGAAACAGTTTGTTGCACATACATTTACCCCAAATCCAAAATGGCCACCGGCAGCATTTTTTGAAAATTACATTTTCGTTAGTTTTTCCAACAGTTTGCTCAAAGTTAGGGTCTGTGGTTTTAGTGGTCAACGAGTTCACATTTGTTGATTTGAAATAGTCTTGGCCCTCAAATTCTAAATACTTGGCGATTTGGAGGTCTCAAAGGTCAATTCTTGAATTTCAACTAAAAAAAAATCACAAAAACCCCAGCATGCATCATTTTACTGAATTAGTGTGTAAATAGTGGATCATGATGGGGTTAGTGGAAATGACCTAATGAACAAATAGAACAAA
>JZLH01S0623487.1:74923-85502 GCA_001188425.1 Eucidaris tribuloides | reverse complement strand
AATAAAGAGACACAGATGTGACTTTATATAGTAAGCCCGTCAGAAAATTCACTCACAGTTATTCATCTAACCATCCCAATCAAATCTGTTGGGTTATTTTGAAGATACATATATTGACAGAATATTGTGTTTATTATTGAACAGTCCGACCTGAGGTATTTCGTTTTTCGTATGAGGAATAAGAATACACAGTGTAAATTGAAAATAAATAATTGTGCAAAAGTGCATACAGATATTTGAAGGGTACATTTGGATTGCAATTCGTTCTGCGATTTATTTCGAGGTAACAAACGTATTATACATACATGAAAGTTGTATATATATACATATATATATCATATAAATAGATAAGTATATACATATATATATTGAAAAAAAGTTCCCACGCTGTAACAGCACTACCTTCATTTAAGAATGTTCACGCCCTTATTATACTCCATTATACCCCATTATACCCCATTACACGCTACAATGAAATCATAATTACTTATTTTAAGGGTGCAAATACATGCCCTTCAATAGGAATAAAAATATTGGTGAAAATTAGCACTTTATAACACTCTGAAGACTGCAAAAATGTATCATGGATTCAAAATTGCACACAAAGCGCCACAGGTGTCATCTTTAAAAAGATAAAAAAAAAGAACCGTTTTCTTGCCTACTGAAGAAGTTCTTGTATTTATTTATTTATTTATTTATTTATTTATTTATTTATCTATCTATCTATCTATCTATCTATCTATCTATCTATCTATCTATTTATTTATTTATTTATTTATTCATCTATTTATTTATTCATTTACACCATATACTAGGAGAGTTTGCGGTAATTTTGTATACCTAAGGATGTATAGATGTTTGCCATTTTAGTTTACGTGTATCACCTAAACACAAACGTATTCCAGTTATCGATAGATAGATAGATAGACAGATCATTGAGTGGACACACATCAATGAGGTTTATTTTGTCACAATAGGCCTATACAAAGAACTGTGTACCTAATGCATATACATATATATATATATACCGTATATATATATATATATAAACCGAGATTGATAGGCCACGCTGGTACTTGAAGAACTTTTACACTTGCAGACACGCCGTGCATATTACCCCGATATCAGGTCGCACTGTCGGTCCTGACACCTGCACATCACCTGCTAGCACAGATGACACATTTCTCTCTTCGTGATGTGAAAGCCCGCCTGACCGTCTTAAATTGCAACACCTAATATAATATAATATATTTATTTATTTATTTATTTATTTATTTATTTATTTATTTATTTATTTATTTATTTATTTATTTATTTATCCATATACATTCCACCGACCCACTCTTTCTTATCTGAAATTTACTTTACCTAATCATACCACTTTGGGAGAAATTTTAGTTGACTCGTATATTTAAAAAATCTAAATGTTTGTAATACATGTATATTGCTTTATTTTGTTGTTATATTTTGTCACACCCTTTCAAGATTGCAATAACAGTTACTGTAAATACTTATCAACATTTAATAAATCTTATTAAATACGAATAACTATTTAGTGAAAACTTAAGCTGCTCATTGTCATTCTTTCCACCTGTTTAACGGCCTTAACCCATTAGAGACGGTTTGATTTCAGTATAACACACATTTTCCGTAGACTCCAACACGAATTAACTCGCACTTAGTCTCTAACGGGTTAATGTGAAGATCTTTTTGATGAGGGCTGAAAACCCCACACTAATTGTTTCTCGGAATAACACTTGGTCTACTATTTATTTTTTTCCAAATCCTTATGATTTACTGGCAAATAGCTCATTTGAGGCATCATGTGGCAGAAATTAATTGCAATAACCTGTTTGAAGTACAAAAAAAAAAGAATATATTCAAAATGCGGAAAATGACACTCTTTTGTCGATATTGGTTTTACGATAGAGAGTAGCAATTTTATGTAGATATTTATAGCAGACAGGGGAAAGGTTAGTGTGCCGATTTCATTTCGTTGTAAACTGAGGTTTCATAAGAGGTCCAAGTGAAATGGCCATATACAAGTGGCATATCTCTACCATTAAACCTTTTCACCGTTCGAGATACATTTTCCCAATAATATTGGTTTACATTTAAATTTTACTATTAAATTGTGATTTGTCATTTTCGATGCCCAACACACACACACACACACAATAAATAGTACACTGTTCTTTTCTATACTGTAATAACTGTGTTTAGAGAGTAAACGCTTTGCTAAACACTTTCTTGCGTTGACTTTGTTCAAAGGCTAAACGTTGTGTCATTCATTCATTTATTCATTCATTCATTCATTCATTCATTCATTCATTCATTCATTATTAAACACCGGTGATCAACATCTAAACAATATATTTCAAAATGTACTTTCTAAACACACCATTGCTTTCAATTTCTACACGCATTTTTACATGGTACACAAGCCATGCAGCCTCCGCATGACCGTACTATCTGTTCGTCATGTACCTTTAGCAATTAACGCACATCCTCGGCTACTTATGCAGTTTAATATTGTATGAATGGCGAAAGGCGGTCCAGATATAATCTTCCATCGCAGGTCTTTTTTACCCGTGACATTGTGTTGTTCCTCAACTCAATGAATTTCAGTTCATAGAAAGGAACAGCTACATTGACGCGATATTTATCAATTCAGCCCGGTCTAAAGAGTAACTACCGCCATACCCAAGCTATACGTTTTCGTCCATCCTTCATCGTGTAGACATTTTATTATATTAAGGACCGAGATCAGCTGTGGTCTGTCGAGATGAAACGAAATCTGAACCAATCGAATTTGATTTAAAACTCTTTCTAACGAAAGTTGCAGTGGAATAGAACGTATACGTGCTTTTTATATACTATGTTATTTTGCCATAAATAATGTCCCTGTGTGATCATTAATGCGTTTCCTCACTCTGTATCAGACGTAATTTTATTTTTCTTTATTGATTGTTTATTTGTCTGTCTGTCTGTCTGTCGGCTTGTTTGTTTTGATTTATTTTTGGTGGCGCATCACACCATTATTTAAAAAAAAATGTTATCACTTGTGTTAATAGCTTACATAATAACAGAACTGAATTATAGGTTCGAGAGTATAAGGATAAAACTACAACAAGGCGACCGTTGATTAGTGTGAGATAAGATAAACACATCAGTGAAAAAAAGACATGATAGTGTAAGGAATTGTCCATGATTATGATTATAATTATGATTATGGAAGTATTAAATGTGAATTTTATTACTGATAAATAAAACTGGGTTTCAAAACAGTCTAACCTATCAAGATAATGCTAGAAACACGAATTAGTTTTTAAAGAAATTGTTTAAATCAAGATAGTGTGTTTTTTCCTTCAAAATATGGATACATAATACCCCAGGTGCACACCCTTTTAGATGTCTGGTAATCCATGAATTTACAGTACGCAAAAGTCTACATCACAGTGCAACTTAACAGATAAATCATAAGTGTTCATTTACTGCAAGACGGATAGTGAGCGTAAGATTCACTCCATGAATAATGATAATAAATGATCTATCCATAATAAGCAAATACAAGAACATTAATGGATAAGAGACGGATAAGAAGGGTTGCCAGACATAATACAACCATACAAGTACATGTTCTGCATATATTGAGGGAGCAAATTATTGTTTATGTATTTGTGTATTCAGATATCTATGTATTTATGTATTTATTTATCTACGTATTTATGTATTTATGTATTTATGTATTTATGTATTTATGTATTTATGTATTTATGTATTTATGTATTTATGTATTTATGTATTTATGTATTTATGTATTTATGTATTTATGTATTCACGCATTTTTTTATTTATTCGTTTATTTATTTACTTATTCATTCATTCACGTCTTCTCTCAAAATCAGGGTTGGCAATTCAGTTAAGATACAGCTTAACAATGGCGCCCTGTTAAACATAGCAATAAAAAAAATATAACGAAAAGATTAATACAAATAAAGTGTGATTTAATTACGCACATTCAATGATTGTGAACTAAAACATGAATAAATAGAACACAAGATAAGGGCCAATCCTAATTATACTTATTATCATTTTTCATTATCGGATGAGAAATACAAACAAAATGTTAGAGATACCTAAGCCCCGTACAAATTTTTAAAAAAGAAGTTTATCTTACAGAGAAACAAAGAACTGGAATGGGCTCCCGAGGGCTTTAAAAAATGTCTTTCAGTTGCTTTAAGATGTATTTTTGAAGGGAATATAAGTTTTAATCTGTGTTATTATGATAAAAAGGATGTATAAATTATTATTTATGTAAAAAAACAAATCTTCTTTTTCTTTTTTTTTAAGTCAGTCCAAATTTATATTTTTGTGCCTTTTGTGTTTATATATTTTTATTTGTGTAATTATGCTATTATTTTCGAGTATTTTTCTTTGTAGACGTATATATATCTGCAATGCTTGTTATGTTTTATATTTATGTAATGTTTTTATCACAGCACGGACCGGCTGAAGAACAGCCTTTGGCTAAAGCAGGTTCCGTGATTGAATGAAAATGAAATGAAATGAAAACATTAAAGTTTATGTGGTCAAAAGTATAAGTAAGACGTAAACTCAGTCCTTTCACACGTTAGTTACGAGAAATTGTTTGAAAGACAAAAAAGGGGGCGCATTATGAATTTATAGCATTGTTGATATCTAAATATTTCACAATATTTCTGCATATAAATCATTTCAATTGATAATACGCATTATTCAAATGTATAAGTATTTGAAATAGATAATGCACATTATTCACATCCGGACTTAGTGGATGTGATTTAAGAATTTGGCATTACAGAGGCGAGGAGGATAAATCCCAACCGCCCCAGCACGAATGCCTGACAGTAGATGAATGCTAAACACTGAATGTATTCAAGTTCTATAATGAACATTGTCAGTAAAGGATCAGTCCGAAACTTAGGAAGCGTCGCAAGAGTAAGTGATGTATCATTGGGTTAATCATTGAAATGTATAGACATAATGGGGTACCGTCCTGCCTTATAATATAGGATTTCAACAGAAAACGACGTGCCCGTTACTAAGATTATCATATTATGTATGATACCTAATCGCGATATATATTGGAATCCTTACGTTTGATATACCGTGGGAGTATAAAATGATTTACACGCGACTTTGGCGGGTAAATACGGAGAGAGACACAAATTGAAATCGTCTGCCTGCATTCATCAGCGTATCTAGCTACATGCCCCGTGGCGTTACTACAAATACACGCGTGGTCTGGGCAGACCTCGCCGTGCATATCGCCAACCGCCGAGTTTGCTGCACTGATTGAATTCATGCCACCTCGCATTTAGAACTATCCGGCAACCCAACATACCCACTCGATTGGGCTATCATCTTCACTAATTTACAGTAATTTACTGCCTTGCAGAGGGCCAATTTCACCTGATTATGGAGTCACGTAGAAGGGTAATAGGGCGTATATCCCCTTAAAACACACTGCGTTTGCTACATAATACCGCTTGTAAACATTATTGGGCATGATATATTTCACTGTCAGTCTGTGGCTAATCCCGCCCTCCCCCAAGCAGAGTCGGGTCGTTAATTATGAGCCCACTCATTATGCGGCTAGAAGCTTGTCTATTTATGACATCAAATAAACAAAATAATATACAGATATATGCGTCACGTAAACGGGCTATATGTGTGCTACGTAAAAAAATACACACAAATAAAAATACATTTTTACATACATACAACGCACTACTAGATGTGTACGTTTAATCATAGCTCTTCTGCCTACTATCATGGAAAGGATCAAAATGATAAGATTGTAGTGATATAGATACGATTTGAAAAGAATAAGAGATTTAAGGTTGTTCCAACCAACGCACTACATATTCAATTTCTCTACAGTCTCTTTTTTCTTGGTTTTATATGTTATATCAATGCTTGAAGCCACAGACTAACAATGGCCACTGTTATGAAAAAAATGTGAGCTACATAATCCTCCATGCTCTAAGTGTCTTTGATCAGGTTTAAAAATGAAGCCCTGAAAAAATTGTATTCCAAAATGATTATTTAGTGCTTTAAACAAGTAAAATTCTACAAGTACTCAGGTTGGCCGGATTTTCCATTCCCATTTTCTCCCGTAGACTTACTGTGTGTAGATCTTGGCTATTTTCTACTCAACCGCAGTGGAAATTGTTCATTCATGCACATCTTGTCAGTGGCAGCATAGCTTTCCAAACTTTTGTATTCTAAGGTTTTTATTGGTCCATTTAAGAACTACTATGTAGCTCAGATATCCCAGATTGATATATTTTTTTAATTGAGGCCCCACAATGTTAACCTGTCTGTAATACTTGTACAAATATGAGTCACGCAAGCATGTATGAAAGTTCAATCATAATAAAGGGTATAGTCAAATAGATGAGCTTCAAATTCGACTAACCCACTACATTTTTAAATATGACAAATAATCTATCTACAATGTAAATGCGTTTTCATTAAATTACCCACAAAACCGTCACACACACACACACACACACACACACACACACACACACACACACATAAATACACACAAACACACAGACACACACAGACAGAGAGAGACACACACACACATAAATACACACAAACACACAGACACACACACAAATACACAGACACACACCGATACAGACATACACGCAGACACACACACACATACACACACATAAATCACCTTATGTCTCAAGTCGGCGATATTTATCTACATGGATATCATTCAATGTTATTATTATTATTATTGTTAGTAGCAGTAGTAGTAGTAGTAGTAGTAGTAGTAGTAGTAGTAGTAGTAGTATTGTTATTATTATTATCGTTATTATTATTATTATTATTATTATTATTATTATTATTATTATTATTATTATTATTATCATCATTATTGTTATCGTTATCATTATTATCATTATTATCATTATTATTATTATTATTATCATTATTATTATTATTATTATTATTATTATTATTATTATTGTTATTATTATTATTATTCAGTTCTTAGAGACGCATAATACCATAAACATAGTCTCTATGCGTGTGAATGTAAAAGCTGATTATGTGAGATTTTGAAAATAACTAATAATTATCAAACAGGTGCGTCTTTAGCATTGATTTAAATTTATCAAAATCGGTCATTGATCTAATGCTTTGGGGGAGGTTATTCCATAATTCCATTATTATCAGTAGTAGTAGTAGTAGTTTCATCATCATCTTCATCATCATCATTACTATTATCATTATTATCATCATCATCTTTATCATTACCATTTTTACCAAAAAACGTGCCTAGTTTAAAACAGATAAGCACGCCCAAAAATACAAAACACATATCAAAGAAGTGCAGTAGAATTTCTTGAAATTATTTTCATATCTACTGAAGATGGTGTATGAATTCATTCATTCATTCATTCATCCATTCATTCATTCATTCATTCATTCATTCATTTCATTTCATTCAATTCGATAACAAAAACAGTAATTACAATCCATGATGATAAATAGATACACATTCACAAACAAACAGACAGACAGACAGAAAGACAACGGTACTTTCAGGTTTCAATCGAAAAAATGTAAAATATGTCATGTAGCTTGCATTCAGTACGTATTACTCTCGACAAAGAACTTATTTGTAATGTCTCTGCTGGGTGTGAGCTTACGGTATATGTACACGTACTAAAAGATACGTTCCCACGGAAAACATATCTTGTAATGTGTGTGTTCATGTTTGTATCGTTGACATTAACAGTTCTTCCTCCTTTTTTTTAAATCTATGTAATCTATGGCATGTTTATATTTTTTATTAAAACTATGAGTAAGAGTATTTTGGAAAATCTTTCCTGATTGCAGTAACTACTAGAAAATCATGTTCGCCTTCTCGAGAAAAACTCCTAAAGTAGACGCCTGTTATGTAACATGTTAATTAGTATCAGAAATGGTATGTGCATGTGCCTGTGTGTGTGTGTGTGTGTGTGTGTGTGTGTGTGTGTGTGTGTGTGTGTGTGTGTGTGTGTGTGTGTGTGTGTGTGTGTGTGTGTGTGTGTGTGTGTGTGTGTGTGTGTGTGTGTGTGTGTGTGTGTGTGTGTGTGTGTGTGTGTGTGTGTGTGTGTGTGTGTGTGTGTGTGTGTGTGTGTGTGTGTGTGTGTGTGTGTGTGTGTGTGTGTGTGTGTGTGTGTGTGTGTGTGTGTGTGTGTGTGTGTGTGTGTGTGTGTGTATGTGTGTATGTGGGGGTGTGGAGGTTTGTGTGTGGGGGAGGGGCGGGGGTGTACCCATTCACCGGATGTGGTCGTTTACCACAATCGGTTTGTTCACATCTTCAGACGACGAACATTGTCATGTATTTGATTCCTGGAATAAACTGAAGACTTAGTCGTAGTCTCCACTTTTTAGAACAAGAGTGAAGGTTAACTCTATAATGATTGAATTCAGGGGTGAAGTGAATTCCAAGTAAACTTTCTGGTAAATTCCTAACTGTGTAGAATGAGTTTCAGTGAATACAACTCTTTACGGAGTGAGTTTTGTGAATTTATATTGTTATAAGAGAGAATCATGGGCGTAAATCCGGTCCTATATAGCAATTTTATTAATGATTAATTAATAGAAAAATTATTATTTTTTCTTCAAAAGTGGGGGGATGATTGTACAGGCCATCCCCCCCCCGCCTCGAAAAGTGTGGGAGGGATATAACTCCCCATCCCCCCCCCCGATTTACGCCAGTGGAGAGAATAAGGTGTTTGACAAAAAGTCCCGAATGAGGCACCCCTATAATTACCGAATAGATAAAAATATTAAGTGACGGTCAATTTCTAAATAACCCATTATATATATAGTCACTATATAACGAGAGAAATTCATTGCAACTCAACAATAAAAAATGTGAAATGTTGTGGAAGAAAATCAAAATTTTCTCATATTGAATTCTGTCATTATAGACAATTTTTTCACGATTTGGATGTTAGAAAGTGTATGAAATATGTGTTTTATTCTAAAATAACAAGCAGGTGATTTATTTCTTTGAACTGGAAAAAAAATAACCCCCAAAAAACACTAGCTTGAAAATTTCCCATTGTTTTTATACTAACCTCCAGTCATCATGTAGGCCAAACACTTGGTCTTCTTCCAAGAAGGACGAGAATAGCACACGAGTTGTGTAAATAGTTCTTCTCTGTAATCAATCGAAATAAAGTGTGTGGATATTTTTACATCCGTTTTATTTCAAAGTTAAGTATATAGGAAGTCTGTGAGATCGGAAACCAGTTTCGTGCAGGAAATCAGAAAATAGCGACCGTGGGTCGATTAAGATTTCATGGCTGCTGCAAGAATAATCTCAATGGGTTTTGCATCTGGCCAGGGGCGTCGTTGTAGGGGATGGGGGATTGGGGGTGGGGGAGTGGGGCTAGGGGTTGCATCCCCCACAATTTTAATGGCATTAACCAACCAATTTTTCGAGGAAAATTTGAAATATTATAAAGTATTAATGAAACACATAATGAGTTTGATTCAATGATACAAATGGTTTTATTAATGATGATGATGATGATAATAATAAAAATGTTTACAAATAATTACAATAATGATGATGATAATAATGATAGTAACAACACCAATAATAATGATTAAAAAAATAATGATAATGATAATAGTAAAATATTGATAATGGTGATGATGATGATGATGGTGATGATGGTGATGATGATGATGATGATGATAACGACAACGACGACGACGATGATGAAGAAGAAGAATGCTTTGTTTGGATGTGTATCAATTTAGAATGATGTTTCATTAGTGAAACTATGTACATGTATTTTAAATCGGTGTAGTTGACAAGTTTACGAAACACACACACACACACACACACACACACACACACACACACACACACACACACACACACACACACACACACACACACACACACACACACACACACACACACACACACACACCACGGCACATGCACATACCATTTCTGATACTAATTAACATGTTAACATAACAGGCGTCTACTTAGGAGTTTTTCTCGAGAAGGCGAACATGATTTTATAGTTTAGTTACTGCAATCAGGAAAGATTTTCCAAAATACTCTTACTCATAGTTTTAATAAAAATATTAAACATGCCATAGATTACATAGATTTAAAAAAAAAGTGAGGAAAGAACTGTTAATGTCAACGATACAAACAATGAACAACACATTACAAGATATGTTTTCCGTGGGAACGTTCTTTTAGATACGTGTACATATACCGTAAGCTCACACCCAGCCAGAGACATTACAATAAGTTCTTTGTCGAGAGTAATACGTACTGAATGCAAGCTACATACATATTTTACATTTTTTCGATTGAACCTGAAAGTACCGTTGTCTTTCTGTCTGTTCTGTCTGTTTGTTTGTGAATGTGGTATCTATTTATATCTGGATTGTAATTACTGATTTTCGTTATCGAATTGAATGAAATGAAATGATGATGAATGAATGAATGAATGAATGGATGAATGAATGAATGAATGAATTT
>JZLH01S0623487.1:34470-44668 GCA_001188425.1 Eucidaris tribuloides | reverse complement strand
AAGCGTATAATTCCTTTTGATGACTCATACGTAATTTTGAAGTCAAGAAAAGTCAGGCATTCTGCAAGCACATTGCTTAGCATTAGCCCACTTGTTGACTGGGTTTTGGCGGGAGCCTCGCGTGCAAGTCATGAGTAACGAGATTTATCGGTGGCGGACGCCATTTTCTGAAATCTGCTTAGACGGATTTGCGGCACGCCGTGCGCAGTGACGTAACGCGTCCGGCGCCGATATTAGTTTGGCGTTTCCCATGATAATTAAAAGAAGGGTAAACGAGTGAAAAATGGTGACAAGAAACGAGATAAAATGTGAAAACGTGAAGAAGGTTTCTCACACGACGCCCTGCAGGAGATTGAACTTTATTTGCCGGGAATCAGGGGACACGATTTCAACCTAAAACTGATGGCCAAACTGACTAGCTGTGTCTTGGCCTGATCATGTGTGCACTCACGAGACTCTGATATTATAAATCATGTCTACAACTGAAAGTCACACCGAGTAAGTCAACCGTGCATCGGTGTGGTTTTTCTTTCTTCCTCTTTCAGGCTCGGAGCGGATATTCTCTATTGACTATGCATTCCTATCCTTACTTAAAGCTGGTTGGAGGTCAAATTGAAATGATTTATCGTCAGTAGATGTTGAAGTCTTAAGATAAGAAAAAGGAAGTTGTGGTTTGAATCATACACAATTCTTCTATTCGTTGATCATGGTTGGTACTGGGCATTTTTCTATTATTTCTTAAGCCATTTATTCTTTACTTCTATACTGATTTGAGAATTTATTTTAAAATGACTTCGCTAACAATAATCGATCTATTTATTTGCTTTGCCATAATTATTGGTCTATTTATTATTGTTATTAATATTATTATTATTATTATTATTATTATTATTCACATTATTATCATTATTATTATTAATATTGTTATTATTACACCTATGTTTCTTAAAATGTATGTTCCATTCTAGTAAGTTAACACACACACATAACATTTCAAGACATATCTATCCCACTTTATTCTCACCGTTGAAATTAAAACCTGTACTGATTCACCATTTTTAATATTTTCCAACCAGTCTGCTGTTTTCTTTTAGAAAGTTATTCCCACCCTATCTTTCATTATCTCTATCCAGTTACACTTATTTAAACGCTTGTTTTCCTCTAGTTGTTGGTGTAGTTTTCCAGTGTCAAAAACACTGTTATTCTCTTGAGGAACATAATTTCACCCATGACTAATTCATGAGCACGCGTATGTTACATTTATTGTTATTTTGTAGCGAGATGATAAATGAACTATATTTCACAATCATTAATCAAAACACAAAGGCGCCATGCATCAAATCAACTAAAAGGGACGCGATATCATGTGCGTCCAGCCAAAAAGTTTGACGGACATGTAATATCAAAATTTGAATTTGTAGTATCTTTGTCATTAATTTGATGAATATAATTCACCAATTGTTTAACACAATTGTCTTTTACCAGACTGAAATGTTTCCTAGAAATGTTGTAAATCATTCATATTCCATCGAATGCGTATATGCGTAGCAAAATTTCTTCGAACTGTTTCTAATAACTGAAGTAAAGATTTTTTAACGTTCTAAAAACATTAATATACCTGCAAAATGGGATCTTTTTCATCTTCGATACGAATGTAAATTCGCGAAGGTAAAATAGCGGTTATTAACATCTGAAGCAATGCTAGGTGATTGTAAAACTAAAAAGATAGATCTTCTAAAACACTGATCATAAATTGATAATTTCGGCTAGACTAGACCCATATGAAATTGTAAGGAGGTTGAGTTTCACAAAAACCTTTGAATCATTGCACATTCTGTATTTTGATATCTCAACAGGCAGCTGTTTAACATAAACGAATCTCTACGATATAAATAATATGCAATTCTTTCATTTCATCCAATCAAACAACAAAAACACCAGGGCATCTCTATGCTAGTTTGCCATATTGCCACGGGTAAATACCAAAGACCCTTTGATATGTGATTCGCAATCAAGCAAATTGCAATAGAATAAAACAAAATGTACAAATGCGAAACTCAATTGAAAAAAATCGTAATCTTTTCTTTTGAATGATATGCTTTTGCAATATTTTTGGATGTAAGCGTTGCAATTTGAAACACGCTTCCTACTTCTCTGAATTGGAGCATGCATGTCGTGGCTTTAATACCGACAATTCCATTAGTCTTTCAGAGGACACTGACATCTATTTCGATCGTCTATATACCGGAGTTAAATGTCAAGCCTTTTCTTTTATTTGAGAGATACAAAGGTACATACTACATGTTTGGTACGTAACAAAATTATGTCTCCTATTATATTGTCCACAACACAAAATAAACGTAACCAAAATATATGTTCAAGAAAAAACAGAAACACCAAACTTATATTTTAGTTTTGTTAACTTTAGTCCTCGGCTTGAGCATGCGTAAGATTAATGTTTTGCAAAAAGAAAAGGGGTGCAAGATCACTGTATTTTTGTTTCACTGTCACCCATATGTTATGGTCAAAAAGCGCAAAGGTGAATGAAATACCGTAAATCATTATTTGTGATATTAGTATTTATATCATAGTTTGTTTTCAAGATTGGAATCAGATCTACTGGTATGGACTATTCAAATATATAATTCATGCTTCAAATGTGTGGGGTTTTTTTTTTTTTTTTAGATTTGCATCTTGCAATTTTCTTTTGTTTTGCGTTAGTATGATTTGATTTAATTCGATTAGATTTAATTTGATTCGACTTACTTTGACATAATGATTTTTAACCCTTTACTTTCAATACCATAATATACTGTAATAACAAATATCAAAGAATTTAAATAATGCTAAATTTCAAATAAGAATTTTCTTCTGATGGGTATACGATACGAAATGATATGAATACTTTTACACTAGTATGCGTGCGATGAAACTTTTATACACATATTAAACATTCGAGTGATTATAAGGATAGGAAATTATGAAATTTCATTATTATGAGTATTCCAATTTACATTTTAATGCTTTCAGTCACATTTATCAAAAAATATGCATAAAACCACAGTATGAAATTTTAAATGTTGGTCGTACCAGTGCAGAGAGACCCGTAGCACCAAAGAATTAGTAAAGTGTTAAGGGCTTATCTTCACGGGTACGTTTATCTAAAAAGTACGAAGCTCGATAAAATGATATGTACCCTAAACAATAGAACATATTAAACGGATATGCATTACGGATGGGAAAAAAAACGACACTCCGGCTATACTTACAAAGACGGAGACACGAAAAATTAACAAAAACGAATTAAAGGCTAAACATAACTATAAAAACACGTGGTAGGTATACAAAATATGAAATAAAAACTAGCAATACTATACAATTCATTTTAACTAGAGGAATATTTATATTGTAAGAAATGTAGAATATACCATGCACTGCACAACATTACTAATCAACAAATAGTTCACAAATGTCTGTATGTTTTACCCTCACTTTTTGTTTACACTTGATTGGGGATTTGATAGCATTTAAATACAGTATTTAAATCTCATCTGATATTTCATTTTATTCTACAATATCTCAGTAATATGAATACCTTCGTTTAAAATTTGTTACATATTTCCACTATTCAAATTTCAAGGCAGCACTGCCCGTCTACCATGCGATCTGTTTGGTTATCTACGTGGCAGAGTCCCTGGGGTATATTCTTTAAGCTCGTTTATGCATCACATGTAATATTCGAAGTTTTTTTTCTTACCTTAAACATTATGAATATCCATTTGATCATAGGATTATGCATGTGATAGCTACCATTGCCATTCAGGACTTTAGGCAAGGGCTGCACTTTGTTTGTCGAAATGGTATGTTGAAATAATAATTACCTTTATGTCTTTTCCATTTGTTTATTCTCATCGAGGGATTAGTTGATTAAAGGCCCAATGTCAAGGGTCTACTCAAACAAAGAGAGGATGTCAACTAGTTCTGGAATATAGGCACATATTCACGAACATAGACTATTGCAGTGCCATAGTGTACAGATTGTGGGAATAAAACAAATGTTGTATTTTTCCACACTGTCATGGCTGTTTCTGTTGCATTATGGGTGTCATTAGCTCACCCTTTTTATGATTTTTGTGAGAGGACTTTTTTATCCTGTCATGACAGTGTGCCTTTAAGGTACCATAATATATAAAATGTGTTGTTCGTTTAATTCACCTAGTTCAATATGAGCATCTAAAACATAGATATTTTATATGTTTTTCGTTACCTAATACGAAAAACATATTCAAAGAAAATCCTTCTGTTGGAACTATTAATGTAACTTCAATAGTGCGTCTGAAATAGCTGTGTATAACTTGAAAGAAAAGTGCGATGGATTTTTGTTTATCTTTCAGGTAAAGTTTGTTTATTTCACACTTCAATAACCAATAACGTTTATGCTTTGATAGATCAACATCCTGCTTAGAAGGAAGTGTTAAAATTCAGCAAGATACTGAAAAATCGTTCGCTATTGGATATTCTGAAATCAAAACAAGAAAACGGTCATCGCTCGCGTCAGAGAGGGAAAGAAGAGTGACTCTGGGCTTGAATCGCATACGACTGGCCCAATGATATCGACTGCAGGATCGCTGAATACAAACTAAACAGAATATTCATCCAAGCAGGCAGTCGATCGACAAAAAGGTCACAAGTCATCTTCAATAAGTGAAGCGTATTCATCGAACTGCTCCGTTAGAGTCGGTCTCCATCTTTAGCTCTCTTCTCGTTCCAACATCCCTGCCGGCTGGCCGCGTCCCGACTCCCCTGGACCTCAGTCGGCGTTTTAAATACTCAAGTTTGACAACATTTTGGCGATGGGGCAATATTCAACAGTTGGACATTCCACTTGAAAGCAGGACATGCATATCCCCCGCAGCGATCCGCCTGGGATTTAGGTCGAAAGTGACATGACAGCCCATAACAGTCTATCCCCAAACTCGAGTGGTTCGTCAGATGTATTTGTTTGACAAAGGATAAAGTGGTCCCTATTGAGTGGCATGTACACATGCGAGAAAGATATTTTGAGATTTGTTTCAGATATATATTGTTTGTTTTACTATAGTCAGTGACCTCCCATCGTAACCCTGGCAATCATTGGCATTTCTATAACCCGTAGGTGACGTCGCTCGGGGAAGTATTAAATTACAGCTTTTTACAGTTTACACATTTACATTTGAAAGTTTACTGTTCCAGTGCATCGATGAAGGGTCAACACGTATGCATATAATGCTTTCCTGCCATTGATGGCCAATGCTAATTTTATGAAATTTCGTCACACGCCATGTAAAGCGCGATAGATTTTACAGCTGGTGGAACTACGAGTCGAGTGTGATTCCCACTCGAATGGCATGCAGAAGTAGCTCTTAAATTAACCTCATCTGCTTGCCCCAAAAGCTCTCAAATTTCCTACCTTCCTTTACTGGGACCATTATCTCCCTCTCTCCATGTGTGTGTCTCATCTGATTAACATCTCTTACCGTAAGGTTAAGAGGTGGTGGTGGAATGTTGCTTCACCTGTAGATTTCAAGTAACTCGCGGTACCAACTCATCCCAGTCTTCTCCCTTTGTGTGTCGTCATCTTATTGGTTGATACCCATGATTCCAGTGTAATGCATCCAATAGGCAAATAGGATACTGAACATGTCACTCCGGAAATTAAACATGCTTGTGCATACATCACTAGGAGGTCTTCCCTAGCAGCACTTAAAGTAATTTATGTAATGTTAAGCAGCTCCATCGAGGTAACGAGTGAGAACGTAGGATGTCATAATAAAACTATAGGGCCTACAGCTGTACAATGGCAGTCAGTATAGCACTAAATAAAAATTATCGAGTAAATTACAGCTAGTATGGTCACTACAGAATCAATGTTTAAACGCTTAAAGTAACATAAAATGGATCAAGTGGCACAAGTTGATACCAATAACACTCAGAATAGTAGAAAGATGAATGAAATCTTGTGTATTTTTATACCGTGTGTGTATAGGGATTAATGTTGCCTTTTATACCTATGTGTTTTACTAAATTTATTTTGTTAGGCAAGGTGACTATAATGCGAAAAGGCAGTTTATACATTTTCAGACGTTGACATACAAAAACATACAAAATACGCATGTTTTATATCACACACACACACACACACACACACACACACACACACACACACACACACACACACACACACACACACACACACACACACACACACACACCCCACATCGCGCACACGCAGGCACTCACAGAAGCGTAAATTTACATAATGTACCGTCTCGCATGACAAGCGCTCGTTGTTCTATTCAAACACGGGAACACTTCAGAGCGAATAAACTTAAAATACAGCTTGCTTTTCCAACCTGTGTTGATAGACGCGAGGCCGTTGAATTCAAGTGACCCGTCCCAAAGTGCTTCTTTCATTCAGCTTTGAAAGCTTTCTGAGGTAGGGAACTGTCATGCAATCGACCTGATAGTATTGGTCTGTTTATCTCTTTGTAGTGAAATCTTCAGTGGGCATCCATTCAGCTTAAAGATATAAGTTAACGATGACCACAGTTAAAAGTATGAATGCTTCATAATCCTTCATGCTCTCAGTGTCTTTGATGAGGTCTAAAAATGAAGCCCTGAAAAGTAGTCCTTCGAATAATTATTTAGCGCTTTAAAAGAGGTGAAAATCTGTGAGTACCCAGTTCCCGGAGTCACCTGTCTATTTCTTCCCGTAGACTACTGTGTTGTGAATCTAGACTGCTTTGTACTCCACCGGAGTAATAAGTCGCACGTGATGTTTATCCATGCATACCTTACCACCTCTTGTCAGTGACAGCATAACTTTCCAAACTTTTGTATTCTCGGATGTTTATTTATGTGTGTGATGAATTATTATCACGGACGGACATTTTAAAAAATGACCACTATTGAAGGCCTGTAAAGTAGCATTATTCAGTACCTCTAGTGATAGCCACCACAATAAATCATAAAGCAACCCTTCATATCTCATCATTTTTTTCCTTAGGCCTTCAATAATGGTCAATTTTTAAAATGTCCGTCCATGACACTATCTGATCACACTCTTGTCTATTTAAGCAGTACTATGTAGCTAAGTTATCAAAGTTTGACAATTTTGTTATGAATTGAAGCTCTACAGTGTTGAATTGTGTCTTTAATATTTGAAAGTTTCAGAAGTAAGCAACTGTCATGTTATCGACCTTTCAGTGGTTGGCTTGTTTATCACTTCGCAGGTATATCATCAGTGGAGATCCAGATTCCTTTTATGAGTTCGGTGTATGAATTTTCCTTCATTTTTGAAAAAAAATCACGCTGCCCTTAATTCTCTATGGAACAACCTGCGATGTCATATCCGTAAAGCTGACACAGTGAACATTTTCAAACCTATGTAATCCCACCCACCTCTTGGACTTATGCCCATGCAAGATGTCATTATTGAAACATTAAGAAATGCGTTTTTTAAGTAATTGGTTTCATTCTTTTTACAGTAATTTTGCTGTGTGTCATTAATTATTTACATTGCCATAAATTCCACTATTTGCCACTACAAATCCTTACTCAATATTAATACAGTCTATAGTCTAAGTACACCAAACACTGTCTTCAAGTTGCCTAATGCTCCCATCCTGATTTTATAACTACTCTTAAATCTCTCATTTGTATTCTTCTCCCGGCACTTCATCTGGCGACTCTCTGTTCATCGAACGCCATCGTCTGGGGACAATGCGACTTGCGATACAGTTACTGAGTCAATACTTCCGAGAATCAAGGCAGAAATTGAAATATCGACGACGAAAACCGAGGGATGGTGCCGAATTTATTCATATCATCATCTTTAATCACAGAGATCTTTGTCGATTTTTCGCTAAGACGGTGACCTATGCGTGCCTCATCGTAAAGCGGCAGGTTCTCGTTAATCTCCACATTGTCGCGAACATGGGTGCATGTGTAATGCAACAGTGCGACAGCGACTCGTATTGTTGAATTACTGCTTTATTCGGATAGAGAATACGTGTGTCTTTGCATCTCTTGGTTTATTCAGCCAGCTCAATTTTCCTTCTGATTAATTTGTCTCGCGAGCACCAAAGTGCATTGACAAACAACATGGCCGCAAAGAGAAAGTCATACCCCAAAGGAATATTTCTCGAAAGTTGATTTTACACATGAAAAATAAACATTTTGTATATTGTATAGAACGTCTTTGTTGCAGACGTTATCTGTATAGCGCATTTGTACGTTAGGTAAATAATCGCGTGTGGACTATTCATGTGTGACGATTACACTCTTAACAAAAACTTCATACATGCCTTGGTGGCTCAAAACATGTTATACATCCAAACTTGGAATTTTGATGAAAATAAATTATTTGTCCCATCGTGTTATGTTTAACAAATACTAATCAATCTTAACAATGCAGAAATAAAACAACAGGTGCATGGGCTACGGCAATGTAAAAACATCGTTATAAGCGTTCATGGTAATTGGAATGCATCCTTGAAAACAATCCCAATTGCCTCTTGAGTGCCCGACATGACAATTATGATAAAGGTTGTTGCTGTTCTAAATGGAATAATTTGTTTATATGACTTCTATAATGTGGAAAATCAAATTTCCACTGAGCGAGCAAGAGTCCAATATGCCCGACCATAGCACGACTGATCTGACAAAGGCTGCATGTTTTCAAACCTCTAGCAATGATACTGATACGTTAGGAAGTTGTTTTTCTCATGGCGGTTATACATTTAATATGCGTTAAGAATTTTATGAGACTGCGATCGTCGCTGTAAAGATTAACAGGTAGCATACACGCCCCTGGGAACCGGGGGTGTAGAGGTGTGCTGCAGAACGCCTAATTTTTTTGAGGGAATGTTAAGAGAGTTTCAGCATATAGATGAACAACACGACGTTCAGGGGAATTCAGCAACCCAAGTGGGGAAAAGGTTTAATGAGACCACGTTGGATAATGCTTAAAGACACTAAACATGCATCATTATGGAAGCCCCATATATAAAAAAAAAAAGAAAAAATGTCAAACTTTGGTATCTGACACATCTGACAGTGTTTGAATGGGCAAATAAATGCAATATCACGAAACCTCAGACAGTTATGTTGTCGCTCGTAAGGCATGTACAGATAAAACCGGCGCATGAATTATTGTCAGCAAACAAAAATTTTGCAACACAGCAATCTATGGGGGAAAACTGGAATAGTTCCTCAATGATTTTCACATTTTAAAAGCACATAATGTTCGTTTTGAATTGCATTTCTTTTTACTGGGCTTCATTTTTAGACCGTATCAGACACACTAGTAGCCTGCGGAGTCATGTAGCTCAGATGTTTCAAAATGATATATTCTTAGGGCCTTTTCGATGACTGCTACAGGTAACATTGCATCATCATCGTCATCGTTTCATATAGAATATCTTTTATTTCCATCTGTTGACCGAGGTGCATCGTTGAACCGCGACCCATTGATTGCGTTCCACATTTCGTAAGATCAATCAATATGCGAGCGAACTTCTCTACGCACCGCGGTTATTTTCCTCCGAAGATCTGCCGCCATTGTTTTGATATCCGCCCATCGTGTCAGCTGCTCAACACCCGTGATAAAACCGGAATCCTCCAACAAACACTTTCAGTGTCATGTACCAAGCAACCTGTTAAATGCGCGTTGATGACGTAAACCTGAATTTGACCGCATCGTGTTTCCCGCCTTTGCACGTATACCGCACGCGGAGCAATGCACGTGAAGAACCCAAGTATGTTCCTCCTACCGCCTGCATTGATTTGTCTTGTATTTATTGTAACCAAATTATTTTCCGTATACTAGGGGAACACTTAGATTACAGTCGACCCCGGGCCGCCTGTGTAAACGGTGTTATAGAATGAGGCCACGGCAAAAACCGTTTGAAATATAAACAACGTTTAAGAGAAGATTACTTCTGTTGGCTATGTATCAGCTTTCTACTTCCGATGTAAACATGGTCTAGTTTGAAACGCATTGCCTGTTTTTTGTATTTGTATCTATGCTTGGATTGTCCGTATTAACTTGGAAAGGAGGTCACGGTCCATAAATCCTGGGCATGTAGCCCCTCCCAACGGATATGATGTAAGACATGGTCCAGTATAGTTTATTTATTTCGACACGGTGAAAAACCTG
>JZLH01S0623487.1:23392-34420 GCA_001188425.1 Eucidaris tribuloides | reverse complement strand
AAATTTTTTGAGGGAATGTTAAGAGAGTTTCAGCATATGGATGAACAACACGACGTTCAGGGGAATTCAGCAACCCAAGTGGGGAAAAGGTTTAATGAGACCACGTTGGATAATGCTTAAAGACACTAAACATGCATCATTATTGAAGCCCCATATATAAAAAAAAATGTCAAACTTTGGTATCTGACATATCTGACAGTGTTTGAATGGGCAAATAAATGCAATATCACGAAACCTCAGACAGTTATGTTGTCGCTCGTAAGGCATGTACAGATAAAACCGGCGCATGAATTACTGTCAGCAAACAAAAATTTTGCAACACAGCAATCTATGGGGGGAAACTGGAATAGTCCCTCAATGATTTTCACATTTTAAAAGCACATAATGTTCGTTTTGAATTGCATTTTTTTTTCTGGGCTTCATTTTTAGACCGTATCAGACACACTAGTAGCCTGCGGAGTCATGTAGCTCAGATGTTTCAAACTGATATATTCTCAGGGCCTTTTCGATGACTGCTACAGGTAACATTGCATCATCATCATCATCGTTTCGTATAGAATATCTTGTATTTCCAACTGTTAACCGAGGTGCATCGTTGAACCGCTACCCATTGATTGCGTTCCACATTTCGTAAGATCAATCGATATGCGAGTGAACTTCTCTACGCACAGCGGTTATTTTCCTCCGAAGATCTGCAGCCATTGTTTTGATATCCGCCCATCGTGTCAGCTGCTCAACACCCGTGATAAAACCGGAATCCTCCAACAAACACTTTCAGTGTCATGTACCAAGCAACCTGTTAAATGCGCGTTGATGACGTAAACCTGAATTTGACCGCATCGTGTTTCCCGCCTTTGCACGTATACCGCACGCGGAGCAATGCAAGTATGTTCCTCCTACTGCCTGCATTGATTTGTCTTGTATTTATTGTAACCAAATTATTTTCCGTATACTAGGGGAACACTTAGATTACAGTCGACCCCGGGCAGCCTGTGTAAACGGTGTAATAGAATGAGGCCACGGCAAAAACCGTTTGAAATATAAACAACGTTTAAGAGAAGATTACTTCTGTTGGCTATGTATCAGCTTTCTACTTCAGATGTAAAACATGGTCTAGTTTAGAAACGCATTGCCTGTTTTTGTATTTGTATCTATGCTTGGTTTGTCCGTATTAACTTGGAAAGGAGGTCACGGTCCATAAATCCTGGGCATGTAGCCCCTCCAAAGCATATGATGTAAGACATAGTCCAGTATAGTTTATTTATTTCGACACGGTGAAAAACCTGCCATCAACTAAACAGCTGCTTTTCTGCAGCATAGCCAATTTGTGTTCCACGCATGTACATGCCTTGTATCCGTAAACAAATACGACAATGCATCAGAATATTCCCGCTTGTAAATCTAAGTAAGCCAACCGTTTCCACTGCTATGAAACAAAATATGTAACAACCCGATTGACCTTTGACCGATTGAAATATAGGCCTAGACCTTCATACTTGTTTGCCTGTCCGCTGAGAGTATGTATTGCTTACATGTATATGACGATGAACGTGTTATGATGGGACGGTAAGTCCCAAATTCCTTCTCTCGTTTGTTGAAATAAATTCCCAAGTCGTTTACACCTGACAGGTGGTCTTCATATGAGCCCTTCGAAAAGATGAACCGACCCCCCCCCCCCGCTGCACGAACACACACACACACACACACACACACACACACACACACACACACACACTGACGCCATGGTTAAATCTTAGGGGGCGAAATCTGTCGGGAAAAAAATCCCGACCAAATAGCGAGCGAAGATGCAAAAGTGTGTGGTGGGGGGGGGGTGTCAACGACGATTAAAGAAAACACGGCCATTTTCTGCTCACGGCAAAACGGTTAAATCATAAGGGCGAGATTTTCCAAAAACAGTAAAATCTCCCAAATTTCCATTACTTTGAAAACAATATGGGCAGTCACCCCTGCCCCCCCCCCCCTTCTGTGGCGCCCCCTGACTGAGAGTGCGTAAGAGAGAGAGGGAAAAGAGCGATCAGCGAGATCTTGAAGAAACCATATCGTAAGAAAAATCAGGAAAACCTTAATTATGACTACAACATTTACAACAACGTTCTATCAATTCATTTCCTCGCAGTGAGTCCAAAACAAAGAGGCTTTTGAAAAAAGGGGATGTCATGTGTTTGAATATCTATGGTCTGACCTTCTTGTAGTTAAGATCGTCCGCATGTTGCATTTTGATGTTAATCCTTTGAAAGCTATGTTGCTGTAAAGAGATTACCTGCAAGACTAGACACACTTTCAAGCGCTTGAATGATACATGTACATGTATAAGTATTTCCCTCCATAGTTTTAAAAAAGAACTACTTTTAAGTGAGCGCACCAAAGTTAAAGAGAAGGCAGTTGCACCTATTGCTTGATGTACCTCTTTCTCGCTGATCCTTCAGGTTTGGGATTACCTGACATATTTCAATCACGTGAGAAAAGTACATGGGAAATCTTTTGGTCCTTCAGGTCTGGGATTACCTGACATATTTGAATCATATGAGGAAGTTCATCAGGAAACTTTCATGTTTACCAAAGGCTTCATGGCTTAGTGGGTAAGGCCTTGGCTTCTCGACTATATATACGAGATCCATGGTTCAATTCTGCCGTGGAGTTTGTATCCTTGGGTAAGACATTTCATCCGCATACCTCTCTCCACCCAGGAGTATAAATGGGTACCCGAGAGGACTGAGGAAACCATTTGTGGATGAATTAACTTCTGAGCACCTTACAGGTAGCAAGCGTCAACAAGACTCATGATAATGAAATGTCGTAAAAATTACGGTAATTTAGTGCTATATGGTCTGCCAGTAATTAGCCCATAGTTTGTAACTTAAATACTGACAATACAACAACACACAGTATAGTGATATAATTGTATTTACCAAAGTATAGTAAACATACCAAAAACTCACAGAAAGGTATACGGCATATATCCTATTTTGAACACTATGTGTCACATCTGTAAAGTGAATTTTGTGTTCAGACAGATTTTTTAATAAAATTTCAGGGTTTTTTTTAACAAATAGAACCTTTTTATGAATGGTAGGCATATTTGTTGAGTAAGTGGATTAGTCAGTATTAGTAAATCCTTTTGATCTGTGAAAATTGGTGAAAATGGCAACAGAATGGTTAACACATGTACATGTCACCTAAATCCCTTCTCTATCTCCTACAGTAGAGGATCGAACGTTCGTGATATGGTGATGTGACTGTATGTGCACAACAGTTGATTTTCCTTTTATATGTAACAGGTGTCACTAAACAGTTTACCAATTACGCTTGTGTATTTCTTTATTTGTCTGAATGTTCCCTTATTCATGCCACTAACTTCATGCCTCTTTGAGTACCAATTTTAACATGCGTGATTTTGTCATGGAATCACAGTGATCAGTGATTGTGTTAAAATCAACAAAATCACAAAACGAGATGATTCTGTGAACATAATCACACATTGGTTGTTTGATTGTCTACAGGGAATCACAGCGGCGTGTGATTTTGTTCATGGATTCATTGCTGAGTGTGATTTCGTCCTTAGAATCATGGCAATGATGGCAGTGTGTGTTCGTCCGCAAAATTTGCTCGGTGTGTAATTTTGTCTACAAATCACTGCAATGGTGCGATTTTAGGGACAAAATCATACAAATCACACTTGGCGCCTCAGATGCCTCCGTATACCGGGTTCCGATGATAACTGTACCCATTCAGTGCGTGAATGGTTGTGTACGGTACAGCACACTTCTCATCGGACCAGCCCATTCAGCTGCTCGAGTCTCTACAGAAAGGAAGAGTACATTTTGACGAAGATGTTCGAGGGATAAAATACAGTGTCGAGTTTCTATCCGGTAACAGGAGCCTTTCTCAAAATACAGAAATAATTGCTTCATGGCTCCGAGCAAGCAAGAAACACACAAAGCCCGTTGGAGTCCTGTCTGCGGTGCTTGCGGCAGGAACTAACACACAGTGAGACTGTGACATTTAACGGAAAGACCTGGCATTGTCGATCAACTTTCACTGAAGAACAGAAGATCGACAAAGTGTGTATGATTATAACTGGTTTATTACGCACGCTTTTGGGGCAAGGCGCATCACACACAATCATAGAGCAGGGGGTTAACATTTCGTAAAACGTCATATTCATATTTTGAGGAAACAGATTGTTTACTATAGGTCTGTGGTTCTGTGTGTGTGTGTGTGTGTGTGTGTGTGTGTGTGTGTGTGTGTGTGTGTGTGTGTGTGTGTGTGTGTGTGTGTGTGTGTGTGTGTGTGTGTGTGTGTGTGTGTGTGTGTGTGTGTGTGTGTGTGTGTGTGTGTGTGTGTGTGTGTGTGTGTGTGTGTGTGTGTGTGTGTGTGTGTGTGTGTGTGTGTGTGTGTGTGTGTGTGTGTGTTGTGTTGTGTAGTGTAGTGTGTGTGTGTGTGTGTGTGTGTGTGTGTGTGTGTGTTTGCTTTGTGTGTGTGATTACATAAATAAAAGTGACAATTACCCCACACAAAGTTTAAACAGTTTTTTTTTAAACATTATGTATGTCCATTATAATATCGTTTTCCTAAAAAATAGCACACTTACTTACTTATTCTGTTAATTTCTCGATCACCAACAAATGCACCTACAGTTGATACTGTTAGGTCTGATTCAACGATACAAGTGCTTACATTAATGACAAGGATGATAATAACAATACTAATAATCATCATCAGCATCATCATCATCATCATCATCATCATCATCACACTCGTAACAATATAATGATAAAGGGCAGTATCAATGAAATGATTGTTTGGATGTATGAATTGGTGATGGTAATGACATGCAAAAGATACTGTATTTCAACTTTCTCTCTTTTTCTGTCACACAAACACATACGCATACACGCCCTCACACACATACACATAGACACACATACACACACACACACACACACACACACACACACACACACACACACACACAACACACACACACACACACACACACACACACACACACACACACACACACACACACACACACACACACACACACAAACACAGTGAAATTACGCCCCACAACGGTTGAACAGTCTCCTCCAATTTGTGTTAATATCGAGATTCGAAGTTACATTTATCTTGGTCGTGTAGAGAATCCTTAGAATTGGCTATTTGGTACTCCCCACATGTACAAGTCACTCAAATCTGATTTAGGTATTCGGAGAAACGAGTTTTGGAAATTCCTGTTCGGCCTAAAGTTTGAATAAAGACTTACGAATGTTTAATGATTTTTATGTCCACTCAAACGCTAATAATACAGGTATTTAAGTTTAATAAACTGTTGAATACTGCATGACTGTTCAAATCCCATCTCAGTACATATAGCATCTCAATTAATCAATTAGATATATAAACGTGTAGCTGGGAGTAATCATGCCTGCCTCGAATTATCATCTGAGCGTTCAACAATCTACCTCCCATTTGTGATTCATTAACAGTAAGTGGTGCTAATCACTAATGCGTGTACTCTATCTCGTTCAGCGCTGTTAGTAATAAGATACTCGACATTCGCTCCTTCCTCTCGAATAGAATAAAATCCAAGGAAGATTTTTCTGCGATATTAATTTTGACGATACGGTAATGCACTTTTCTTAACCACTTGTACCGATGAAAAATGTGGGTTGTAATAAGCCGTATTTCATTGACGTCACTACAGGATATCGCCATGACTACATATTGACCTTTGACCCGCAGACACCTTAAATATTGTGATAGATAGAGTCCAGGTCGGGCTGAGATTTAACCGCCTGCTCTGGCAGTTTTTCTTTCAAACGACACACGGTGGATCCGAAGGCTTCGACGTCACAGTGGAGACTGAGATAGACTGTCGAGCATATCTCGCGATGTAATATGATTTGATGTTTCCAGAGCGTCACTTGCACATGTACAAGATACTGCATGTCTTCATTCAATATGATGAAAAGGGATAGATACACTGCAAAAGCGGGAGCGTTGAATTTAACACCCATGGATAATCACGGTGGTGAATTTCAATACCATGAGTGTTATTTTAACACCAATATGATTAATCCTCACACCAAAGATATTACTTTTAACACCAAGCATGTTGAGAGATTCAACCGTTGTCATACATTCACATGCATGGGACAATAAGTCGGGAGTAGATTTAACACCCCCATTTTTTCAGTGGATGTTTTCCCTGTTATCAATAGTTTGACAAAAAAAAAAAAAAACTTTCGACGTACGAGTATTTTTTTGGCAGCGTCACATTATTGCGTGATTTGGAAAATAAAAAGGTGATGAACTAAAAAAAAAGTGTACACCGCGTTGTTTCAACATCTTTAATATTATGCAATGTTTTACCACTGACCATTCCAGTACCGAAAATTTCACTCTCAACACAAGTGTTGACGCAGAAAATAACACTTTTTAACACTTGACGTGTTAATTTGATATTTCATTTGTGAAAGTTAGGTGGTGTTGCACACGATTAACACAAAAAACATGGTAAAAACGATATCAATGTTAACCAGCTTTAAATTCATCCTAACTCAACACCACAATGTTTGAATAATCATTGACATTGACAAAGTTTTTAATATGTTTTAGTGTTAACCGCGTGCAACATATCCTATACTTTCACATATAAAATATCAAATTTAAATTTATCATGTTTCACGTATTTATTAATATATACCAGCATGTATGAATCTTCATTCTCGAATCTAACACGTTTAAGTGTTTAAAAAAATGTTAGCAACTGAGTAAACACTTGTGTTTAGAGTATTGATAACCTACTCTACTGATCGAGATCCAGTTCGAGTTTTTGTGAAAAATTACGAATAAACTCCCAGAATATTTGATCGTTAATCACCTCAGGGCCGAATATCCCCATGAATAGAACCGGTATGCAATGCCACACGACGTTTGGCACGTCGAAAGTTCATTACATACATCATAGGACCTGTAAATGTTTAATTCTGGTTTCCTTGAGACGCGCTTGAATTGATTGCTTTCAGAGAGCTTGTCAAACAACCATTTCCATGCAACAGATTAATGTGGTGCGGTACTATATTAATATGAATTCATCATTATCAACCAAAAAAATCTTCATTATGAAGACAACCTTTACGTTAATGATTGACCGTTTTCAAGAAACGTTTACATCATTTTACGTGCAATTCGTGTCAGGTGTTCAAATAAAATTAGCTTGGAAACTAAAACACGCCTTGAAGGTAAATGATTTATTGTTGAGGGAATATGTTTTAAACAAGAAAATTGGATTGAAAATCAAACAAATTGAAGAATAATTTATCAAATGTGTATGTCATCAAAATGTACTACACGATGTAGCGAAATGATTGGCCTTTTTCAAATAAACGTTTTTATCATTTTACGCGTGATTCGTCCTAGATGTGCAAATAGAATTAACATGGAAACTAAAACACGTTTCAATGGTTAACGATTTATCATTATTGACGGGATATATGCTGTAAATAAGAACATTAGATTGAAAGTGAATCAGATTGAAAAACAAAATATGAAATATTTGTGTTTTCCTCCTGAACCACACGATATACAGAAATAGTGTGTACGAAGAAGGCCGAGGATGATCCATTGTGTTTGTTCGATATCTTACATGTATACAAGGCACCAAAGTTGTATGCATCGGCACGACTCACAGAGGCCCGTATGGAACGCTTCATCACTCTAACGATGGAGCTATCAATCTTTAACGATTCTCTGCCGTTCAACAACAAGAGGGGTTACTCGAAAACTTTCAGTTCAGGTTGATGGCTTGGTTCGGGAAATTCTGCTACTGCTTGGATTTTGAAGAATGCGCTTTAAAGGGTAGCAACACTCGTTTGCAAGACAGATCAAAACGAAATGAACTCTTCACAAACTTGGCCTGAAGTTAAAATTTAGTTATAGTGGCATGTGTGAAAATATCGTACCAATCATCCACGTATATTACAAAGAAAAAATGAAAATGTTACCTCTCATCATCGGAAATTTAAACCACAGACTAAAAGTGAGCTACATAATTCTCCAAACTCTAAATGTCTTTGATAATGTCTAAAAATGAAGCCCTGAAAAAATTGTATTTCAAAATGATGATTTAGTGCTTTAGAAAAGTAAAACTTTACAAACAACTCAAGTTGACCGGATTCACCTGCCCATTTCCTGCCACAGACTTACTGTGTATAGATCCAGGCTAGTTTATCCTCCACCTGAGTGGAAATTGTATATTCATGCATATCTTGCCAGTGGAACTTAAACTTTACAAACTTTTGTATTCTAGGGAGGTTATTTGTCCATCTGAGCACTAATATGTAGCTCAGATATCACAGTTTGACAATTGTTTAAATGAAGCTCCACAATGTTAGCCTATTTCTTTGAAAGGAAAAAAGGGAAATATTACCTCATATAATCTCTCATTATCGGAAATGTAACCATATCGCACATCATTTGAATTAAACGCTCGACGCCCTTAGACACTTATTGTAAAAGCTGTGATCTCTTCCATAAATGGCGTACTCATGGCAAAATGCGATGGGCGAGGTATTTTCTGTTGTAATCTGTGTGTTATACTTATACGCACATCGGACCTATTTCTTCCTAATTGAAATGTTGTGGTTAGGCAAATGAAGGCTACTATATTCACTGCATTCAGAAAAAAAAATATTCAATAGTGCAATGTCGGTACAATTTATTTGATTTTTACCGTTTCATTGATATTGAATAAATATTTATGTTAGTTTAATGTGGTGGCACTTTTTTTCTGTTGTTTAGTTTTGATATTGTCATCGTCATAATATTAATTCATTATATGGTATAAGGTACACCTATTTTATAAGTTTGCGTAATGATGGCGTATTCCTGATATACACTATAGGTTACTTTATTGTAACTTTATGTACACATTGAAACAAAGTTTAACTACATTAAAAAAAAATGTTCATTTTCAACCTACTGAAGGTGTCATGACACTGTGCTGTACTACTAATATACCTACAGTCTATTCAGTTCATGATGTATATTGACATGTTTGTTTGTGGGGGGGGGGGGTGGGGCCATAAAGTATTTCCGTCTACTTGCCGTGAAAGGATAACCATCACCTTACAAAGACATGAGACTATATTCATGAAGTTGACTTTTACTAATCAATCTTAGACCGAAACAATTTTCATAAATATGTAATCATTTTGAATTTTCTTACACATATATATGTTATTTGCATAAACAAAATGGTTTGATTGCAAAACCTTGGGTTTTAGAGAAATCATTCAAAATGTTGTGATACATATAACCAAACTTTCGGTTAAAGACACTATATAACATTGTGGAAGCCCCATTTAAAAATTATTCAACTTTGCTATCTGACATATCTGACAGTGTTTGAATGGACAAATAAACACCCCAGAACACAAAAGTTCAGACAGTTATGCTGTCACTCGTAACATATATACAGATAAAGATCGGCACATGAATTATTGTCAGCGGACGAAAATTCTGCAACACGGCAGTCTATAACCGCAATGGTCGTTCAATGATTTTGACTTTTTGAAAACACATAATGATCGTTTCAAAATACAGTTTTTCAGGGCTTCATCTTTAGACCTTATCAGAGATACTGGTAGCATGGGCTCAGGGTTTTTAAAACTGTAAACTTTGTTATACGATGCCTTTAAAGTCAAACACGCCAAGTGAGTTATCTCGTCTGCCCGCACGATACGAGCATGAATGATGGATATGTGATCGCAACATGTTATGCCCGTACACGTGCAAAAATAATTGAATGCACATCCCCCTAATGACAACGCCATATTACTGATGTTTTCATGCTTTAGCCACATGTATATTCATAAGAATCTACCTTGCCCCGCACACCTAAAATATTTGCCATCCAATTCATCTCATATTCCTGCGTTCCCGGTATAATTTAGACACAGCCACAGATCGCGTGCTCTCTGGCTTCGATCTACTTCCATCTCTTTTAAAGGCATCGTATAACATTGCTACCGGTTTTTAGAAAAAAATATTCTGACCTATATGATTCCCATGCTACCACCATTTCTGATATTAAGGTCTAGAAATGAAACCCTGAAAAAATTGTACTTCAAAACGATAATAATGTGCTTTTAAAAGGAAAAAAATCATTGAGCGACCATAGACCGCTGTGCTACAGAATTTTTGTCCGCTGACAATTATTCATCTGCCAATTTTGATTTTGATTTTGATTTTGAGTGACAACATAATTGTCTGAGGTAGGATGTTAATTTGTCCATTCAAACACCGTCAGATATGTCTGATAACAAAGTTTCACAATTTTAATAAATGGAGCTCCACAATGTTATTGTCTTTAATACCAAAAAGATGTCGTCCCGAGCGCCATTTCTTGTTCATCATGTGCATCGAACTGCGGGTTGCTCATTATTCATTACCTGCAGAATGCTCTGTTTACATGTTTTGCTCGCACATGAAGACATCGAGGATCCACTTAAACATTTTAGCACATGTCAAGAAACGGTCTACCACATTTTCCTCATTGATCGTTTGTTATAAGACGGTGGTTAAACCAGACTGTTTTGTTGGGGTGGCAACTGCATCACGTTTAAGTAGAAAAGTGTAGGCTTATATTGTCCATACTTTTATTGTGAAACCAAAAACTAGTTCTACAATCTTTCCAGACTGTAGTGTACCGTTTGGGGATATTGATGCTATTTTTCACTACCTACCAATTATGAGCCAGTTACGGCCCGACCGGGAGTGCGATACCCATAGACTAAAGGTCCTATGGACCGATTAACAAAAAGTGTCCACAGATATTCGGTCTATGGGGGTTATCCGGCATGTGTTCCCGGGGGGGTCGCTCCCCACAAGGCCTGCTACGCACCCGCGTCCAGAAAAAGCGTCGTAAAGGGTCTCTCTTCCAGCATTCGGACGTCGTCGACGTCTTTTGGGAAAAGGGTTGCCTTTTCAGCACCATTCGCC
>JZLH01S0623487.1:8367-22770 GCA_001188425.1 Eucidaris tribuloides | reverse complement strand
CATAGCCACGGGGCGGTCGTCTCACACGGCCTGTATCCCACCGTGTCGACCAACTCAGAATGGCCTAATGGAGTATGTACATAACAATACGCACCCTAAATGGCGAGTAACGTGTGAAAAACTGACCCTAAGTGCTATTGAACAGGAGAAATCCACAATCGTTGGATACCTAAATGGCTCGGTAACATAGAAATCACTAATGATACCATTAGTGGCCTAACATGTCGAAATCAAATGCACCTATATGGCCATATAGACTTTACGCGCGCTGTATTTAATAGTGGACACTGAGAGAGCTGAACATAGTCTTTCAAGGATAATATTAGCACACATGTGCTGTCTGGTTGGCACGGTGTAGGGAACTACTGAGGGAATGCACTCATACATGTTACCATTCTTACCATTCCTTGGGGTCACTTTGGTCGAATTTTGAGCATGTCTAAAATGAAGGACACAGCAACTTCTACCATTTAGGTATCAGGTGTGTCTTATTCCGCTCCTAGTTCACAGTTCGTTTACTATCAATTCTGATCAAATGCATTATACCACATCCACCTTTCTAGGGTTCATATGCTAATTTTCAATGGAGGTCAGTATTTTCGTTAAGTCCACATATTAGACGGTTTCTTCCACTGTACATGGCCATTTAATAATACTGTCTCTCTGCGAGAAACCAGTGAGATTGACTGCTGAGTTACAATCTCCTCAGCGACTGAGTTTGTCACATCATGCTCAGTAGCAGAATCAGTAGGTTCGACTCTCACATTGTCTTGATTTAGATTTCACACTTCAAAGGCTTGCGACGGAAGCGCCCGCATTATTTAAGAGGTTCATGCTCCCTCTTGGAGTTGACCTATGTATTTAGGCTCGAGGTGTTTTTCCTCTGCATGATTGCCTGTAGGCTCTGCTTAACTCGCAATACACATATTCTCCCTGATTGAAGATCTGGAAGGTGTGTGCTCGATGGCACCATGTAGTCTCGAGTTTGCTGCAATCTGTAACACCTGTTGCGTCATCTGGTCATATGATTCTTCTATGTACATTCTTGAATCTAATGGGTCGCTGATCTAGTGCAGATCACCCATTGATAAATCGGGCGCTTGCGCTTGCGTTTGAGGGTGTTAGTTACGATCAGTGCTTGTCTGACTCTCCATCTTCTAATCCACTTGGACCAGTTGCCATCGTTTCTATCACAACACTATAGTACCATCACAGTCAACTTACGCGATATCATCTATGGGACACCAAGAGCTACACAATACATATGGATGCGGAAATTCTCCTGTTACTGATGTTAGAGCAAATTCTTTATCCTCAGCACCAATGTCAAAACTTCAATTGATTATCTCTGGGTTGTTCCGGCGACAGTTGCTCCGGTGACAATATCTCAGAAGACAAAGAGATAGGGTTAGGGTTGCCATTGGGTTTTAATTCAGAACAGGGTTGGGTTTAGTGTTTGGGTTAGGGTTAGGGTTGAGGTCAGGGTTAGTGCTTGAAATAATCGTCGAATCAATTGTCGCCGAAACAAATGTCGGACATTCATCTATGGGATCCTTTTCGATAATTGGTCTGTCAGATCTTCGGTCTAACACCCTATCCCGTAATCGGTCTATCGGACCGATTTTGAAAATCGGTCTACCGGACCCTTTCGATTATCGTTCTATTTTACCCTCGGTCTATAGGTTTCCCCCCTTATGTGCCTATCATTTAATTGATTTCTCTGTTTTATTCTTCTGTTTCTATTTCAGCAGGTGCCGATAAGACGAACGGCTTGCTCAACTCTCCGAGAGGAGACCCACTGGAAGTGTCTCATCCTTACTCTTCTGATGTATGGGAGCCTGGCGGTGGTCTTCTGGTGTCAGACCAGTATCGTAGAAGTTGTGGCCTACACCTACCAAGGAGAGGAGGTTACCGTACGGGACAGTCCATGTCAGGATGGATACACTTTCATTCCAGTAGCGTTCCTAGTGCTGCTCTATCTTGTCTACCTCGTGGAGTGTTGGTATAGTGACGTCAGAATTGAGATTCAGTACAAGGAAGACGCCAGCACGGTGTACACCCGCGTGCGCAGGATTCGTAACGCCTACCCCGTTGTGTGGTGGCGCGCTATATCCTACCATTACAATCGTCACACGCGACAAGTAACGCGGTATCGTCATGGAGACGCTTACACAACAACCCAGGAATATTTTGAAAGGATCAATACACATTCTGCAGCAGGGGCATTCGATTTCAGTGAGTGTGGTGTCAAGGACGTATCCCGCCAACTTTCTGGCGTTGAGGAGCACCCCTTGACCAAAATTACCTTTAACAAAAATTTCATGTTCCTAAATGAGGAAGCCGAGAATGATTATCTGTCACAGCGAGCCAGATTCTTCACGGAGAACGAAGGCCGAGATGAAAATCTAGAGACAAGAGAAGGGCTTGGGCTCACTGAAGTGGAATTTACCGATGAGATGGTAACATACGCTTGTTCCGATAAGCTACCGTGGTATGTATCCATGTCAATGTTCTGGGTGAGTTCTCTTTGCTTACTCTCTTGGCCTTTCAGAATTTTGATCTCGATGCAAACTGCCACAGTGGACTATCAGATTGAAAAATTATTTGGAACAAACTACAGTGGTGGCATGATTTCTGTAGAACCATGGCATGGAGAGGGAGGAACTATCACTCGTGTTAATACTGTCGATAGTAATCGTAGTCTGGAGTCATTAATTAGAGATAATCGCCATGTTGTGCCTAGTTATTCGGAGGCGCTGCTAATGGATATTGCTAACGGAAACCGGTTACGATCCGGACTAACGCCTACAGGACCTGGTCCTCCAAACGCGGCGCAAAGAGGAAAACATGAAAATGGGGTGCCTGTTGCGAATGGTGACGGACACACGAGACATCATTTTATAAATGGATCCACAAGATCAGGTAGGCCCACAATGCATCGCTCAGCCACAACAGCCATTGGATTGTGCTATGTATCAAGTATATCGAACGATTGCGCCGCTCAGTCAAGTACAAGCGATTGGACATTGCGATCGCCGCTCAGTCCAAAAGACAATAGATCCTTGTCGAATGGTCACACGCCATCGACAAGTCTAAGAATACTCCCATCCCGTAGCAATTCAAGTAATATACTTGGAATTGGTCTTAGCAACGTCTTGAATCGCGTCAAACCAGCTGCAAATTCTCCACAAAGTACTGCAACAACCAGCGAGTCCGCCAATCGTCCACTCCTTCCTGCCGAGGACTCCGAACCTGGTTCTAACGTCTGTCCGCGTAAGCCATTGGTTTCGTCATCATCCTCGACGCCGAGCGCGAGGCGGCACAAACGGCCAACGTCACTTCCGCTGTGCTTCGGTAGTCAACGAAGTCAGCAGGAAGACATCGAAATGATCGACGACAATCACATTGAATCATGGGTACTAATGGATGGGGCTGGGGGTGTACGAACGGTCATGTGGCACCGAGCTAACGGTTTGAGTCAGGTCAATGCAGACGATGAACGTATGGTGGTTGTCCCGGTAGAATCTCCTCCACCTTATGATGCCGCTCTGAATATGCAAGCCCCAACAGAAGAGACTGACGATGAAAATAGCGAAAGTCCCGAACGACGGGGCGGTGTTCACGTGGAAACGTCAGTATGACCTCAATCATAGAGCTTCCTACATTTTGCTTTTCATAGAGATCAATCATTTTGTAATTTCTCGTGTCACGATTATCTGAAAATGTTGGGAAAGTTCCAAAGGTCAAACAGATTCCATTTGTTAAAGGAATTTAAACAACGAACACGATCACTACCATTATGATAAAAAATATGAGACATTTGAATGATAGGTAATATAAATATATGTCATTTCCCTGATATGGGGGATTGGATTTAAAGTTTTGAGCTTAAAAATGATGGACAATTAGATTTTGAAATGGGTTAATACAGGTCTTTGAATGACAAACAACGTACCCATGTAATTTAGGAAATAGTGAATTTAGGTGCACGGCTTCAGATTTCAAGAGAGGCGAATTGTGATGATAATGAACCTCTGCCCCTCTGTTTCCACACAAGAAACTTTGACCATGCAGGGGCGCAAATCCAGAGGGGACAGGGGGACATGTCCCCCCCCCCCCACGATTTTGAAGGTAGGGGACACAATATCAAATGTTCCCCCACGAATTTACATGTGTGCATAAGTCTGTATTGTGGTTTGGCTAGTAATTTGGCAGTAAAAAAAATTTGGCGGGCAAAAAAAATGGTTTTGGTCATCGTCGCCTCACCCCCCCCCCCACCCCCGCTTGTCAGAAGTTGTTTGGCTAGTAATTTGGCAAGTAAAAAAAAATTAGTGGGCAAAAATGGTTTTGGTCGTCGTCGGCCCCTTGCCCCCTGCTTGTCAAAAGTTGTTTGGCTAGTAATTTGACTAGTACAAAAAAAAATTGGCAGGCAGGGAAGGTTCCTGCATATGATGTCCCCCCTACATTTAAAAATGGATTTGCGCCCCTGTGACCATGTGTTCCAAACAGTGACAGATGAATAAATATTCACTCTGTAGCGATTGTCTTTGGAATACCCCGTGACACAGTTGAGAACATTCTAATTCAACAATTTGGAATGGTAACGATTTGTGTTTGATGCAGAGGCGGTGCCACTGAGGGGTAGGGGAGCATCCGCTCTATTTTTTTTAATTATGTTGACGTTATCATTTATATTTTACCTCGTAATGTTAATTCATCCGGGAAATTGATAAGAATATGTAGGAGTCGACCAAGACATGGGAAAGAATTCAGTTCATTTCATGTGGAATATTTCACTCACACTGACAATGGAATTTGTGTACATTCAAACTTGTGAATACATGTAGGAAATTGATGGTTGGCACATATTATTATGTGATGCAAGTGGGTATTGGCTTCATGATGCTTTATTCTACTCTAAATGAAAGATGTCAAATTTTTTGACACGAATCCTTGCTAACAGGTATTAAGGGTTTATAAATAAGACACTTTATAGAATGTAATGATATAACAACGTGTTTTACTCCTCTTTTTCTTCCTTCGAGGTGTCTATAGAAGTGTCCAAATTCTTGTCAAATAATGAATTTTCTCACAAAGAAAATGTACTGAAAGATAGAATAGAAAAATAAATTCATTAGACAAACGATGAAAATGTAGGTAATTTCTTGACGATAACTGAAAAATATATTTTCGATGCTGAAACCCTATATAATTAAAATCTGAATTATAATGTAAGTGGAGAGTCCGGATAAACTGATTTCCTGTGCTTTAAATGAAAAACCGTGCCCACACAAATTTGTCTTCCATCAGTGATAAATTACAACTTCAATCTAAACATTCATGACTCTTAAATTGGTATCTTCATAGAAGTGAGACATTTCCTAAAATCAAAGCACGCTTGATGGAGGGGTAAAAAAAATAATGCGAACAAAATTAGGCCAAAAAATTGGCGGGAAATGCGTTCTACTTTGTCTGAGTACATATTTCAAATATTGCCTGCTCTACAGTGTGGCCCAGAAAAAAAACCGGTACATTGAATTCATCATTTTTCCTCTTCATTATCCAAGAAAAATTACCTTTGTTCCCATTTTTATGATAGCGTGTTCCTCTCTGAGAAATAAAACACATTGTCAATTTTTGATCAGTAGTTTTTTTGTGTGTTTGTTTTTTAGAGCCACTTTTGCAAAGCAGTGCATTATTTTCAGCTTTTCTAGCGGTGTTGGCGTCCTACTGATGGCGTCACATAGAAGTTACACGTAAACTGGTGCGCGCATACCAAATTAACATTGGTTCACAAAAACGGCTCTGAAATGGAAAGTACCCAACCAAAATAGATGATCTTGGTGTTATTCTACGCACGAAATATAGTCTATCACATAAAATGAATATTACTATTAATATTAATTTGGGAAACTACTGAATATGTAACTGTACCGTTCTTCTCTGGGCCACCCTGTATAGAAATGTTCTCTGATTAACAAAAAACCCAAAATGCTTCATAATAATGATAGTAAACGGCACGTGTGGTACCGAAATACATTTCTCATAATAAATCAGCAATGGATAAAGGGAATTAGGTTCCCATATCTCAGTGAATTGGGTTTCAATTACGGTATATTTTCATGACATCACTTTTCATTTGTTCAATCAAAATTATCATTTATTCGTTTATAATTATATTTTGTTGCAGTAGTAAGCGTAATGTACATAATAAAAAAAAAATTGGAATGTTTGAGAAACCAGAACATAAATCTAGAATATATTTACTGCATGAACGGCACACTCACTACCTACACAGATGGCATTACTCTTGGAGGCGAATTGATTTTCTTATTATTTTCCAAATAGAAAATTAACTATAAACTGAAATTATCCATGTCTTCCTTCCTAATATTCCTTTTATACTCCATTTGTGTTTGTTGGTGTAACAGCATGGTTCATTTATCTGATCAAGTTTAATTTCATGTCAGGTCTTATAACGTAAGGTTCGTTTGTGCATACTGTATTTCCGTGTAATCAAACGGTGAGTACCTGTCGCTTTCATACTTGCCAACGATATATTTTTAGCTTCCAAAATATGCACTGTATGATTGTTTTATTATGTGGGAGATGGTTGCTACAAGACTGCTGGTAATAATGTTCCCTAATACAAATTTCCTTAGAGACCATACATTGATTGATAAAGTTGGACAAATTTTATTGGAAAATGTTTAGGAAGTCTTGTGTTTTTTCATGTTTATTGAATTTGTTGCATTTGCCGTAAACATAAAAATAATTAGAATAACTTCTCAAACAGTTTTAATTTACCTTCCCGTTTAATGAATGTTACTTATTATTCGTGGATGAATAAATAAGAAATTGTTTAGTTGATCTTTTTGTATGCCCCTGCTCGTAAGTTAGAACAGAAATCCACTTGTACAGATACATTTTGGTCCAAGCACTGATGTATTGGAAAAGCATCTGGGGGAAAAGCATTTTGCCGTTTTTAATCACACGCGTTTGTGTGTTTGTGTGTGTTTGTGTGATGGCGTGTGTATATTTGTGTGTGCGTGCGTGTGTTTGTGTATGTGTGTGTGTTGGTGTGGTGTGTGTATGTGTGGGTGTGTGTGTGTGTGTGTGTGTGTGTGTGTGTGTGTGTGTGTGTGTGTGTGTGTGTGTGTGTGTGTGTGTGTGTGTGTGTGTGTGTGTGTGTGTGTGTGTGTGTGTGTGTGTGTGTGTGTGTGTGTGTGTGTGTGTGTGTGTGGTGTGGTGTATGTATGTGTGTATGTGTGTATGTGTGTGTGCGCGCGCGTGCGTAGGGATCGGGGGTACAAACGTGACGATTTTGGCTAGGGTAGCCGCTCCACAATATACCGGCTGCGATTATATAGTACTGAATGGGATATGGGATGAAACATCTTCCGTTTATTTCTTGATATCGATGGTTTCTCTATGGCAAAATCTCTCGATACATTAAAACTCAAACGCGAAATTGATGTAGATGTTGATATTAATTTAGAGTTATAGCGAGATTTTACTGCTCATCTGTACTCAGCCTGGTCGCAATCTCGTCGAGATAAGCCAAATTCACAACGGAAATAGAAAATCAAATATTGTAGTCGTCAAAATCCAACACATAATAGTTACTCAAGAAATATTAATAGCCTACGTCATAGGGCTATCCTTGCTCTCTTGAGATTATTCAAGAGTAACGGGTGGAAATGATTGACTCCTAAATTTGTGGTAGATTCACAATAAACGCAAATTGATAAGCTGGGGTTTTTTTTACACTTACATGTAGTGTGTCCTTGTATTTTGCTCTTTTTTCATCTCCTTTTCTTTCCTTTCGTCGTAGGATAATCTGTGCATCCGTGATGACTTATTCAAAAGGTCATTATGTAAATCGGATTTTTCTAGTGTGTTTCATGACTTTGGTAATGTACCAGATAAGTCAAGTGTAACGTAACATCATTCTTATTTACAACGGATCAAACGTACGTATCAAATTGGATCAAACTTCTTCATTCCAAGTAATCATTAACTCGTACAGTGCAGAAGATGCAAATTTGCACTATACATAATACACACAATGTTCATAGAGCTGTAATACCTCTGGCATTGTAAGAGTTAATAGACTTAACCCCAAGTGTGGCCAATCCTGGTGAGGGCGTGTGTACCATGAAACATTTAAAATAGAAATCACTCATTGTCGTGGGTAATTAAACCTTACTTTTGAGTTTTAAACCTATTGATGAAATTTTGATGAAACATAATTATTAAAAACGCGATTGATACAAAATTTAGTATTATCACTGTTGTGTGTGTGTGTGTGTGTCTCCATGCTATTAGAATGTTGTTTTTAAGATTTGATTTTAAATTTTGTATCGTGATTTATAATTGTTAATATCAACCTAGTATTTTGATGACTGCAACTATCTTGTGAATAAACGGAGGTATAACCAAACAAATTTATCATCGTGTATCATTTGTATTGTTTTCTAGAAGCTATTTCAATTGTTGTCTTCTCCCATTGTAACATTATGCAAATTTGCATTTTGTATATGTAGGCCTACATGTAAATGGTTTTGAGAATTGCTTTAAAAAAAATATTTAAATATATAATTATTTACATATTTATTTTTGTATTAATTTATTATTCATTTTTTATTTATTTGTTATCTATTTATTTACTTTTTTATTCATTTATTCTTTATTCATTTATTTATTTCTCTATCTATTTATTTATCTATTCATTTATTTATTCATTCATTCGTTTATTTATAAATGCCCCGTGATCATTGTTATAATCAACAGCACGAATAATGTGAAAGGGGAATCCATGCTCTAATTGTAGGGTACTATCTGTTCCAAACAGTCTTCAAGATTATTTTACGCCACATAAATGACAGTTTATACTGAATAAAATAAAATGCGTAAAATTAATATTACTTGCATTAGATTATTTAAGCATATACACAACCTGTGTTATTCAATTGAAGTCACTGTCATTTGTTCCCAATTTATATTCCAAATGCAGAATATTTTGTAACAGTAAAAAATTTGTAATAAAACATATTGAAAAAAGGGGATAATACTGACATAACAAACTGCTAAGGTTAAAATTAAAACTTCTTAGAGAGTCTTTGCATACTGTAGATGGAGCGTTGTCCACTAATGCACCCGTCATGATTTGATAACCCTATGATAAAGATAACAAAGCATAAATTACAAAAGTGATAAGACAAGTTCACGTTTTAATGCACATAAACTCTTCCTTAACAGTACCAATTCCTATTAATATCAGTGGCAGTACAGGGACTTGGTTTATACAACACCATCTGCCGCAAATAATATGAAACAACTGCACGTGAAAGACAAAAAAACGCTGTAAACACAAGTACCAAATATTCTATGACTGTAGGTTCCCATGGAATACACTTAAACGCGAGAACTCGGACTGCTCTCTTCAATAATAACCGTGAAACATGAACCATCTCTCCGCCTATTATTCAAAGCCAACTCAATTTCCAGAAGTACCGACAAGAACCATCAGAATACTTAAAACAAAATGCGATGTTCATAAATGACAAGCCAGCACAACCAGTGTATAATTACGAAAGTCAACAGCATCTCTATTCATCGTCAAAAGACCAAGGCTCTGCACAGGAACATAAATCAAAACAAAGCAATACGTCGAGATGGCAATTTACGTAATTCCAGGGCAAATCGTACTTCGTTTACAGACTGTTCAGCCGGCGGGTTATGAACGCTACCGGTTTCGCTATACCATGTCATTTATACTTCTTAGGCTTCATTTTGTCATCCACATATTTATGAAGATTATAGAAAATCCGCTGTTACATTATTTCCGCTTTGAATGTACAATTACAAACGCATACATTTCCCTTAACGACAAGCCCATTATCGTAAATTTGTTCTACATCACTGGCGTCACAGTGGGGGATAGGCAAATGCGGTAAAGCTACGCTCCATTTTAAATTAAATTTAGGTGCAGCAAAAATGTGTTGCCATAGCATCAACCAGTCGCTCAGTTCTACAATTCCTGGAATTGTACTCAAATCTGACGTTAGTTAACTTAATATTTCAATCACATCTATCCATCTGTTCTTTCGGAATGTTATTTTATCTTGGGGGTAACGAAAAGGGGCCCGGGAAAAATATTAGCCAAATCATCATGTTCTGGTGAACCGTTTGATTAATTCATCATCTTTCACAAAATATTGAATGGAATGAAAGGTCGAGTTTGACTGTATTATAATCACATGGAATATTTGAATTCTTACAACAACATGACTTACTTCTGCATAACATTATTGTACTCTATTCCTTTTCACACCTGCGTTCAATATACTTAATATACACAGCCTGTTTCGGTACTTCAAAAACACATCTCGGCAGTTTTCAAATTGATATCAAATAACGTTCAACAATTTAAGAACATATTTACTATTGCTGGCATCGGTAAATTCCAACGCAATCATGATTTCACTTTTCTAATTTCTATTTTTTTTCTAAAAATATGAAAAATGTGAATGATAAATACATAGGCCTACTTGTGGAAAATAAGTATTTTGAAGATTCCATGATTTGTATTGAATTTCCTTTACACACCTCGTTCAATACTTAATATACACAGTTTGTTTCGGTGCTTCAAAAATGCATGTCAGCAGTTTTCAAATTAATTCATATAACGTTCAACAAATTCACTATTGCTGTCTTCAGTAAATTCCAATACAATCATGATTTTATTTACCTGTTTTCTATTTTTTCTACAAACATGGAAAATGTGAGTGATAAAAATATACTTGTGGAAAATAAGTATTTTGAAGATTCGATGATTTATGTTGAAATAAAACGATAAAATAAACAAGAAAACCAAGTTTTTGTAATGTACCTTGTAGAAGTACATGTACATTAAAAGGCTTTAAAATACGATACAGAAACCACGAAGCATTATACACTGCAATGTTATCAGTGACTGCACACATAGGCCTATACCCGGAAAAAATGAATGATTTTTTTTATAATATTTAAATGAAGACGTTGATAAGGAATGAGTTGACTTCATGCAAGCATTGATTTCAATAATCCATCACAATAAACTCGGTGGCTTAAACCTCTTTGCTATTTTTATCCTTGTCACATTGTGTTGAATGTCACATTCATCATGGTATAGCATTCCGTCAAAGTGGGGGGAAGAGATGATGGGATTATGGAGACATGCACAGTAAGGCGTGGAGCATTGAACTTTTCTGTGCAGGGAACTTATATGAGGGGAGCAGAAAAGTAAAGGAATCATAGGCGTAGCCAAAGGGGAACAAATGGGGCCATACCACCCCTCCCCCTCCGCCTCTTTCGATCAGCGACTGAAAATGGAATAAAACATTAACAGGTGGTATAGGTGTGTCTAGGATTTTTAAAAGAGAATGTTCATCCGCAGCCATTTTTCACGGCTAAACCAGTCAAATAGCAAGTGAAATACGACAAGAGGGAAGGGGGTGGCCGACGACGACGAATAAAATCGTTGTCTGCCAAAACAAAACAAAATATCTCAGCCAAACACCATCCGACAATTCGGGGGGGGGGACAAAAACCATGTTTACCTGCCAAATGGCTGACGAAAACACACAAATAGGGGGGGGGGTGCCGAAGAGTAGGAAAAAATCTTTTTCCCAGCCAATCAGCCAATTTGATTAAAATCGCGCCCTTCTTTTTACCCTAAACCATTAATTTTGTATGTTACGGAGTTTTAAAACACCCCCTTTTAAAATAGGGGTGTTTGGGGGTGTTAACACCGCCCTTTGCAAAAGGGGGTGTATAAACACTCCAAAACACCCCTTGGATACGCGTATGACAAGTGGCATTTGGTCATAAGTTCAACAAGAAATACGACCTACCCATACTCGGCCATTTTCTGGAGATGATGAATGAAAGTCAAGAAATTGAAATACATGTATCTTTTATTTTGTGTGTGTGTGTCATTTGAGCAACACGTATTTTTCCCCCTCCCCTACCCCACCCATTCAAAAATCCTGGCTACGCCACTGGGAGGAATTCTGGTGAATAGACATCGAACGAAAATTAAATGGCTGATCGATGAAACGATGAAGAAAAACAAGAGAGGGGAAAAGTCAGGACTTCCAAATGAGGAGTTAAGAGATACTGAAGATGAAGTGATGTGAAAGCGATGGTTGGTGAAAGAAACGGCTAACGCAATCTTGCGAATTTAAATATCTAATATCTACGTAGTAGTAGGGTCACTGTAATTTCAACAACCAAAAAGTCTTTCATCGGAAATTTCAGTTGGTAAAAAGCAAAGATCTGGAAAAAAGATAAGATCCGGGGATAAGCCCCATATCTAATTTGTTGTTGTTGTTGTTGTTGTTGTTGTTGTTGTTATTGGTTTTATTGGCGTTTTTCATTCTTTAAAGAATATTTTCTTTAAAGAATATTTGTGTGTGTGTGTGGTGGGTGGTGGTGGTGGTGTGTGTGTGTGTGTGTGTGTGTGTGTGTGTGTGTGTGTGTGTGTGTGTGTGTGTGTGTGTGTGTGTGTGTGTGTGTGTGTGTGTGTGTGTGTGTGTGTGTGTGTGTGTGTGTGTGTGTGTGTGTGTGCGTGCGTATGTGTGTTAGTGTTGGTGTTGGAGTGTATTTTGCATATGAGAATGTGTGTGTGTATGTAGGCCTCCGCCTATATGTTTCTGTCTGTATACAATAATACACATGAGAAACAGGAGAGCTTTACGCAGGATTCATTCTCGAAGGGAAGAGTCTGATATCCGTCACCCACACATGGAAGAATACGTTTTCTTTTATTTCAGAAAAATCCAGTAACACAATAATGTACGTGTGTAGCAAAATTTCAAAACGTTTCACGTTCCATTTTTGTATCGAATTAGATCATCGGGATATATGATTTAATGATGTTTGATAAAATCCAATACACGCGTAGGGTAAGTTATTTGGTTACAGTCCGAAAGACCTAGAATAAAGGCCATAGTTTACACGTCTAAATCTGCCTTATTGCAAATTGAATTAAAATGCATAAAATGTGGAATGCCGGGTATTCTAAATACAATAAAACAAAATGTGGTCTAACCACACTTAAACATATGACTGCTCTAGCTGCAATTCAACATATTAAACGGCTACACATGCTGTTAAGCCTACATTAGTTTTGTCTATCAAATACACCGTCTGGCACCATGTAAATCCTCTGTCTATCGAACCTTAATCGGTTTAAGGGGCTGTAACCGACATGTTAATTCTGAGCAAGTAGCAACTTTACGGAGAGACTGGTTCCCCGGTAAGCTATTTTCACTCTCTGTTACATGTTTCATTAAATATACCGTTTTTTATATTTCGTCGTGCGGCTGCCAGAAGGTCGTTAGCAAATGCTCTAAGCAAAAGGGCGTTAACATTAAATTACCTCTAATTTGAAACCCATATGCTTATTCCATATTTTCGCCTTACGTACTGATAGAAGGATCTAAAAGATCACAATACTTTAATTTCATGTGAAATAAGTCAATGGTTGTCACGTTACAAGCAATTAACGGTTAATGCCCTTCTGCTTATAGCATTTGCTAACGACCTTCTGTCAGCCGCACGACGATTTGTAATTCAATTCATAAGCGAATCCCTATGTATCCCTGCTATGGCATAATGTTCGTGCAGACTCGTTTCCTTGAATCATCAGATTGAAAGTAAAACGGCATCGAAGGCAAGGTCAATGTTTTTCGTTAGATTTCATTTTGAATGGCAAGGACGGCTCAATGACAACATCATGAATGTTTTGTTAGTTTGTTACAGCTAATAATATCGTCACTTTTCATAAAGTAGGATATAAATATGATGATAAGCAGAGACAAAATAGGAAGGTAAGCTTAAGGTATAGTTTTGGTAAATGGTAAAAATAAAATTCTTTGCACTAATGTTTTTTCTTTAGATACACCTATATGATTTATCAATGTCCTGAAAATTGCTCGCTCTGAAATTCGCCCATTTTAGTTTTTTTTTTTTATAGAAATTACTCAAAATGTAAAATGTTGGAGGGACCCCCGACATTTTCCATAGGTAATGTGCATACGATTTAAACATCGTAATTTGTCACTATACTGTAAACAATTTTCAGAAGGTTTGATGTTGTTTTCTTGGGTGACAATAGAAGTTTTTTTTTGAAAGATTGGCAAAAGATTTGTCTAATCGACCAAAACTATACTTTACTTTAATAATTTAATGCAAAGCCAAATGTTCACCTTGGCTGAATCGCAATCTGCATTACAACATTACAGGGATAAATGTAGGCCTACATGCACAACCTTACGTGGAAGTTGACGTATAATACAGTTCGTGTTCTACGGAATTATTCATTTATTTGACGTCAAAAAAAATCCTGATAGTAAT
>JZLH01S0623476.1:140666-167678 GCA_001188425.1 Eucidaris tribuloides | reverse complement strand
TGAATAGCTCTGACACCTGCAAACAGTGATATTGAATTACAACACAAGGTCATCAGTTCCCTAGCATATGTAACCTGTCACCATGACACCCTGATGAAGTCACACATCATATGACACAAAAACATAGAACAAAAAATACTTTGGATGGAAATATAAATATTCAAACTTTTGCAACATGTGAAGGTCATAAACCCTTTGATTTTTGAGGATACTTCACTCTTATACTTGATATCATAATTACAATATTGGCACCTTCCTTACCTTTGGTGGTGTGACTCTATCAGGTGTTGTGGTGACGGGTCACACGTGTTTCTGGCAGAAGGGCCTTAATACTGAATTGTCCCTAACTTCAAAACCATTGGCTCTTTTCACATGAATACAAAATAGTGTGATATTATTAGATCCTTCTGTCAGTCTTTTAAGTGAAAATATTAAATTAGGCAATATTTCTCAAATTAGAGAAAATTAATTGTTAAGGTCCTTCTGCTGGGAACATATGCTAGGGCCCTTCTGCCGGACAACTGACGAAGTAATATGTGAAAATGTATACTGTGATGTAGGTCTGTAGGTCACCCTGTTAATACTTGCATTAGGTATAATTTCACAAATATTTACAACACTGTATGATAAAATTTTCATCGTCAGGATATAGTTTATCTTACATAACTGTTTTCTGCAACATGCATGCAAACAAATCTCATACTGGTCACTATTCAAGTTTAAATTCTGGTACTATTCAATAAATCTAATTTGATCTTATGGTGCATTGTCCCTTTGTCTGCCATTTAAAAATTTTGTTGTATTTATACAACTGAAATAAACTGAAATAAACAATTATGATCTAATATGATTCTTCTCTAAGGCTGGTTCTAAACTACAACAAAAATATGTGAATTTGTGTGTTTTGCCATCAAACGTGATATATATATATATATTTTCCTTTCTGTCCAGTACTCCAGCTCCAGGCTTCTTCAATGATGATAATATTCCTGACTTCATGGTGGTCTACAACTATGGGCCTGGATATCCACTCTACTATTATGTCAATGTGAGTAACATTAACAAAGGACTTGTGATCTATCTGGAGACAGACTTTTATTACAGAAACATAAATATTGCACAAGGATCCACCACTTGAATATAATTTTTAATCCTCTGTGCAGGTGTGTTATGGTCTGTCTTACGGAGGATAATGTTGTGAGGCACTGATCTAATTCTATAAACCACTTACCACGATACACGTCCCGCACGCATGCTGCGTGCGGGATGTGTATCATTCTGATTTAGGAACGGGTTAGTTTATCAGTTGGTCCAACTTTTCTCAGAAACGAGAACACATTCACTCTTGGAAAAAAAAATATGAAACTAAAAATTGTTCTTCACATTTTCGATACCAAATTTTGTTAAATTACTGGCATCTGCTTCCCTAACAGGAAGGTTTCTTTTCGATATCGCATCTCGTACCATCACACTCGCCATGTTATTGCGAAGATTTATTGCATCGCGCCTCACCATGCTAGCCCGCATGCTTGCGTGGTGCCGCTTCGGGCAGGCTTGGCGCAGTGTGTCGGTATGAGAAGTCCAAAGACGTCCTGTTCATGGGATAATAGTCTTGTATAAAATAATGAAATTGCATTGTTGTTTAAAGGTACTGGCTAACATTTACCACAGTTAAAAAATCTGAGCTACATGATTCCCCATGCTAACCAGTGTCTTTGATAAGGTCTAAAAATGAAGACCTGAAAAAATTGTATTCCAAAATGATTAGTTAGTACTTTGAAAAAGTGAAAATCGTAAGTTGCCCAGATTTACCTGCCTATTTCTTCCCATAGACTTACTGTGTGTACACCTAGGCTATTTTCTACCCGCCCCGAGTATTAATTGTTTATTCATGCATAACTTGCCATTGGCAGTGTAACTTTCCAAACTTTTGTATTCTAGGGTGTTTATTTGTCTATTTGAACACTACTATGTAGCTCAGATATCAAAATTTGAAAAAATTTTAAATTGGAGCTCCAAAATGTTAGCCTATCACTTTAACTGTTACTGTGATGAACTGCTGAAATTTACGTCATATGGTATGTTTAACACTCAAAGTGAGGGTATGAATTCTTTTAGTTGATCTGTATATGTATAATTTTATTATTAATGAATACAAATAAAGTTGAAATGTACATTTTCCTGTTTTGGAGGTTTGTGTATGTTACAGATGACTGGAAATTGACATTTGTGGCATTTGAATCACATGGGTCATCACGCTGAGTACATTTGTTATTCATTGAAAAGAATTCTGTATTGTCAGGCTATGTTTGTATGTTTGTACTGTACAACACATGACTACATGTAATCACTGAAACGCATCATGGCTTTTGAAAAACTGATCTGCAACGAACCATTACACTCGAGTTTGTGTTCTTGTATAAGGACGTGAGCATGTAATTTGAGGTGTAGACAAGACCCACTAGGGTTTTTTTTTCAATTTCAATTTCAATTTCAATTTATTTCACTATTAAAAACACAAAAATACATTGTATCAGTAGTAAACATAGTTGAACAAAATAGTGAGGAATCATGAAATCATTACAACTTGGTACAAATGACCCCCAATACATGTACATATAACATAAACTTAAATATGTGATAATGATAACAATAATTAATGAAAATTGTTTAAAACTATTAAACAAACATATCTACGGTGTTACGGACAGGACAGATAAGGAAAAAAAGGGGAAGAGAGGAGAAGGAAAGGTGTTACATTACATAATTAATTACACAATGTTATGAGAATATTTCATTATTTGATAAATGCATTTTATACAGGTGTATGAATTGTTTGATTGTCTTGCACTGTTTAAGTGATACAGGTAAACTGTTCCAAATTAAAGGGCCATGATAAAATACAGAAGATTTACTTTTAGTGGTACGGTGTAAGGGAAGATGAAAGTTACTTGCATTTCTAGTATTATGAAAATGAATATTACAATTTCTTTGAAAATAATCATTGAATGTTACAGGTAATAATCCTTTGGTAAATTTAAAAATTTTTAATCCCCACAGAGTATATGAATATGATTTAACCTTGTACTGGTATGTTATCATAGATTGTATGTAACAGTGCTATTCAATTGGCAAAGTATATATACTTCTACTCATTTCATTAAATTGGCCTTCATACATTCCTATTCATTTTTTCATTTATTCCTTTCCATTTTATTGAGACCATAGGTGTACATTGCTACCAATAAATCAATCACTATTATGCCCAGGATATATGAATACATGTACATGTAAATGGTTTACTTTAAAGTTGTGATAAAAGACATATATATCACTGGTTAACAATAGCTCAGTATGGAAGCGGATCACTGCATTTAGTGTACAAAAGAGATCCTCAATAGAGCATGCAAATGAATAGGATTAAATTCAGTGCTGAAAATGTACTGATGGATTGTGTATGCCATGTACATGTACATGCTAGTCATTTTGATGTGTTCATAGAGCAGGGCTCAACTTTAGCAGGGGCCCTCGGACAATTGGCCCCCCAGAATTGCTACGGGCTCCTTAGAAGTGTATGAAAAAATCCCGCCTGGCTCTTTAAGTTTTAGAGATACAGGCATACAGTTAAATGTGACTGAGGGAAACATGACTCCCCAAAGCTCAATTTGACTCCCTAAAAAAAGTCCCTGAGGAGCCTGGCTGGCTCCCTAAAGAAAAAAAAAATTAAGGTCAAGCTCTGTAGAGGTACTTGAAATTGTAAATTGTTCTCTTTACTTTAAGGTGGTGTTTATAAACATATTACTTTACCAACATGTAACATGGATCAGTGCATCTGAGCAATGGTTATAGTGTAGAAGGGGTCACTACCATTCATTTCAATATAGATGGAGCTTAGTGGAACCTCTATCTGCTGTAAATAGGAGTAGATTGTGTGTTGTATAATTATAAATAGGCTTAATGTACAAACCTGCAAGACTAGTTGATGATCAGTTCAGCCATTCCATGTAAGTGTCACGCGAGTCATGCATACTGTATGTCACGAGTCACAAGCCAGGGTATAGATGATTGCTTTACGTGATCAGGTAAAGCAATCAGCTTCACTATTTTCTTGATTTTTTATCTACATGTATATCCTGGCTTGTGACTTGTGTGACATACTGCATGCGTGACTCGCGTGACACTTACACGGAATGGCTGAGTTGTATTGAACAAGTACTGCAAAGGATTCCTGATTCTGCAGTATGTTCTCTGAAAATTTACGGAGTTTTCCACATTCTGACAAATGAATTTGAATATCTCCCAGATAAGTGACAGATTTTCTCGTATTAACCATAACCATTTTGGTACACATAACTTTATGATTACCTGTCTGAATGCTGTTTGAAATCCCCCTGATTTGAACACATGAATTACTGTAACAACAGACAGATAGACAGACAGACAGACAAACAGAAATAAAACCGTTACCATTTTGGTGTCAGCATGGGGGGAAAAATCATAGTTTTCTTGATGACATAAATTAGCTACTACTTCATTACATTATTACAGGTATAACTTGAGGAAGGAATATCACAAAAATATTCAACAAGGTATATGTCAGGCCATACTTGAAATTCCATTTGGAATAATAAATAACTGCAATGCTTTGAACTTTTAGGCCCATTTGAAATTCTATCAGGCCTGAGTTATATAGAAGCCATTGTGTTCATTTTGAAATGGACAGCAGTTGTAAACAACCATGACATAACAAATATATGAACGAAGTAAATAAATAACAGCTCGATACAGCCCAGTGACTACCTATTGTGGGAAAGAGTTGAGCGGTGATTTATGTTGGTACGGTGTATTTGACAGTAATAGAGAATTTGAACCGTGAAAAGTATGCCTATATATCTGGCCATATGGAACTTATTGTGTTCTGAAATGCCATAGTAAATATACCAATACTGTTTAATTTTTGTTCAATATCAAATCATAATACAGTTCGTGTAAATAGTGCATTACTCTTGATGCATAAAAAGGATTTTGTTTCATACCTTATTGGATTGTATCACAAATGGGGCCTCTCTATAATTAATTTAACATACATACTGATCCTATACCAGCATTAAGCTGAAAGCTTATGCATAAAACATAATTCCAGTTGCATACAGTACTTGAAAATATGTGGGTAATACGGTATTAAATTTTGTTAACATACTGCGGAATGATTTAGCTGAGCTTGATTGAGCAGTCTGTAAGCATGTGTCATCTGTTAACGATAATAATACCAGATGAGTACATTCTGTCTTGCTGTCGCTAATGAGAGCAAATGACAAAAGGGTAACTTTTTAAAAATGAGCAATTTGCTTGTGTCATTTACATTGGCAGCAGTGTAATTCCATGGCATTTTGACTTACATTTTTTTCAAAAATATGATGGTTTTTATTCACCAAAGTTTGCATGGGGGTAAATCATGCCTAGGATGTGTTAAAAAATATTTGAAATTTTAGTGACTTGTCACTTACTTCTCTCTTGCCACATTTAGTTGTAATCCATTAATATGCTAATAACAATGCACAACGATGGCTTACCTTTGTGCATCCACTCATGTGGTGTTGGCTGCATTTATGTTTTGTGCTGTTGTCTATGACATCTCTAACTTTGGTATAGTGCTGGGTGATATTTTGATAATATCAAAATTAGGCAATGTCTAAAAAATATTGAATACATGATAATGATCTCATGATTATTTTAAAATATCGCCGGAGGCACGATATGGCCCAAAATAATCATCGATTATGAAAACCTAATGCATGCACTGCAGTGGGAGGGACCAAGAAATCCCCATAGCTATGAATACTCTCCACACGAGTGCTACTGCCTGTAAAGGGAGGTGACCTCCATGCTGTTCAGGTGTCAAACTTGTGGTATCAGAAGCAGTAGTGCTTTTAATGTAATTGTCAACATACTCTGTCAACACACTGCCACCAAAAATGTACTTACAAACAGTCGGTACTATGAATCTCCAGATCTAGTTACAAGAGGGTCTACAGAAAGCAACATTGTTTTGACAACAGACCTATAAGGCGCACTGTCAATTTAAGCCTAAAATAGATTTATCTTATTCATTACAACTCTGTTTTTCAACTTAGGCGATAAATTGTGTTGTCGTATGATGTTCTTTTTCCAAGATAATCAAATGAGGTGTAGATCAAATATCCCAGGTCTACTCCAGTAACATTGTTTTAGCTTATTTGGTGTGTAAAACATGGACACAATCTATATAGATCTGTCAAGCATTTGAGGTGAAACATACATAGTTGAAAATGTATAGCAACAATTACCTCTGTTGTGCCTAAATGTCTATGTGTAATGCAAAGCTCTTGATGAGTACATCTTTTTTCTCTGTAGGTCACCATGATCTTACTTGTTCAAATTGGATAACCTTTCTTCTGGATGTCTATAATAATCAGTCTGGGTTTGCTTGAAAATGTTGCATCATCTATACCAGTGGTACCACATTTTTTTTGTCCAACTGTTTTAATGATTTTGATCAAAAAGACACTTGTTTTGATGATGATATCTTTTATCATTTTTAGGTCACCATCTTAGATGGCCGTAATGGACAACCTCTCCTCCAGAAGTCCATCATCAGCTCTGGTTCCATCTCAACCTCCCCTCTGACCGTCAGCACTGAGGGTTATGGGAATGATGCATTCCTCTACTGGAAACTAGATTGTGAGGGGCACGAGGGAGACATGACTGAATTCCAATTTGCTGAAGGTAAATGTCTGCCCTGGTAAACATTAAAAGCATAGTTTCACAATGATCACAGTTTCCAAAAATTTGAAAGTCATGATCCTCCATGCTATAAGTGTCTCTGGTAAGGTCTAAAAACAGAAGCCCTGAAAAAAAAAAAACATGTAGTGCTTTAAAAGAGTGCAAATCTATGAGTACCCTAACCTGCAATTGACCACACACCTTTGCTACACATTTCCAACAGCCACATACAAGCTTGTGTGGAGGCCATAGTGATTTGTGCTTGCAACCCTTCTGTTGCAGCATAATTTCTCAAGTCTGTCTCAATTATTTCCTGAAAAACACCCACGAGGAGATGGACAGCCCCATGGACAAGCACAGCACTGCTATGTGACATTTTAAAATGTATATATAACATACAAATTAATGTTCTTACCAATTTAGGTTCCCGGTTTGATTTCCCGACTTTGTTGCCATCTTGAATTTGACATGCAATGCTTCTTGCCCTATGGTGATGTGGTTATTCTTTTTTCTATGTATCATATTGAACGAACCTTTGAAGATCTAAATTGCTGTCTTAATTTCCCCCGAAGAAGTAGATAATAAATGCCAATTACTTCTTTCCTTTTACCCACCAATTTGTAATTTTTAGTAGATACACCATTGAAGATGTTTTGATTTTGATTTTACTCTTAACATGCCAGAGGATTTAAACCTCCATGGACTTAAAGTGTATTATTTGGTGCAGACCTACAACTTTGGCATGTTAAGAGTTAACATACATTTCCCATAGACCATGAGATATCTCATGTCTAGTCTTCAAGGAGTGAAAAAAAACACGCTTGGATTTTCATTATGTGAAAAAGTTTGATTAAGAGTTTTCATAAGGCTGTCACCATCAAGCATGATTTCGTTGGATGTCCGGCAGAAGGGCCCTTGCTTATGTTCCCGGCAGAAGGGCCTTAACACCAATCGTCTCTTACTTGAAAACCATGGGCTTTCTTTCATATGAAACCAAAGGAGTGTGATAGTTTTAGATCCTTCTGTTAGTTTGTTAAATAAGGCAATATTTCTCAAATTAGAGAAAATTTACTATTAAGGCCCTTCTGCCGGAAACATATGCTAGGGCCCTTCTGCTGGACAACTGCCGATTTTCAGAAATCAATGGGTTAATTGCATAAGACTGATGTTTGCATTTGTCACATTCCCCTTTCACAGAGTCAGAAGCAGCTGGCAATGGAGAGTTGAGTCGTACAGACTTTTGTCGACAGCGATTCAAAACATCCACGTACTCCACATTCAACATTCTGAATCAACACATGCAAACTCCTGGTCAGGAAGTCTACAGCTCAAGTAAGTAGAATGTCATTTAGAATACTGTGTAGTATAGGCACCATTAAGTTATTGTATAACTACCATGGACATAACTATTGGTATGGTTAGTACTAAAATCAAAACATACTACTATGACAAAGAAAACCATTAAAAAACTTCTATTTATTAAACTACTTGTACTATACTATTTAGATAGTGTATTGTGCATACTACCACTACTATTACCAGTATATACTGCTGCTATTGCTCCTACTACTGCAGTTTTACTGTTCTGGGCTCATTAAGTATTCATAACTTGCTTCTACAAATGATTATCAAATGAAAGAGGGAATTCATGGTATTTGCATAAAAATGACTGGTCAAGCATTTAGTCTTATTATAATTTTGGAAGTTGCTGTAGTGCTGTAGTACAGATGACTTCACATAACTCAACCTCATACAAGGCGAATTATCACCTATCTCAAAATATTTTTGACAGTCCCAGTTTGCCCTGTGTTTTTTCAATAGGAAGTTTTCCTTGAAGTCAACTTTCTAACTTAAAATTTCTCAAGCATATTCTACAATCACAATGGGACCAATCCTGGTAAATTATTTGCCTTGGCCAAAGTGGCCACAATTGTAATTCGTGTTGGTCGTAATGGATTGACCTTTTGATCTCTGCTTATCAGCATGACTGAAAAGGTGTCATAAATTTCACATTCCCTTTCTGCCTTTTTCATTTCCCCCCTACATTGGTACAATCATGACACTTTTAGCCTGATTTCCTTATGTATCCTCATTTCTAACATAAAATTGTGTACAAAACTATAACTTGAATTTCCTCCAAGTCAAAGTGATTTGTGGGGTCCCCAGAGATTTGACTTAGGCAAAGTTGACTAAAATTGACATAAAATTGTGGACAAAACTGTAACTCAAATTTCGTCTAAGTCAAAGTAATTTGTTGGGTCTCCAGAGATTCAACTTAGGCAAAGTTGAGTGTATAAACAGAGAGTACAGTAGAATTATGCAATTGTTTGATATCTTTCTGTTTCAGGGAAACGATACACCATTGAACACCAGTACAAAGTCAATGCCACAGCCCTAGCCAATGAGTTCCTCAAGAAGTATCCCGAAGTCATCGATAAAGTCCTGGAAGACCAGAGGAAGAGGGAGGAGGAGGAAGATGGGGAGGTGGAACATCATAAGATGGAGGACCACAGCAAACTAGATGGGCATCATATCTCAGAGGAACAGGTGAATATATCTGATATATGTAAGGCAGATGAATACCAGACCTGCCAACAGTCCCTATTTTGTAGGGACTGTCCCTGTTTTTATCATAAGAAAATGCACCTTTTACCCATTTGTTGAATGTGTCCCGATTTTTGGAAAATACTTGTCTATAGTAATGTGATATGTCAGAATGCCCTAGTTTTCAAATAATTTCATCCCATTTTGTCCCTCTTTCTTAGGTTTTAGGGTTGGCTGGTATAGAATATGCCAAGGAGCGAAATGCAAATAATTTACACATTTGCATTATTGCATAATGCATTTATCAAATTATAAAAAGTATTTGTCTTTGTTCTGTATACACTAAGTGGTCTCCATACAGTCACATGTGTATTAGCAGCCACCTCTCTATAGCAATCACCTGTCTATACTGGCCACTGGTGTAAAAAATCCAGGATTCCCAGCCCATCAGGGAAATCAGGGAAAATTATTTTACTTTTTTCCAGTCAGGGAAAAGTCAGAGAATTTGATAAAAATGCCTCAAATCAGGGAAAAGTCAGGGAATTTTGATTGGCCCCAAAATCGAAAGTAGTCAGTCAGACTCTGTTATATTTTGTTGCATATCAAAACAACATCCATTGGATGACTGAAAACATAGAAAACATGTTAACCTGGAAATGAGTTTAAATAATTATCATGAAATTTTGAGACTTCATCAGGGAAAAATCAGGGAATTTTGTTTTCTTCAAATGCTGGGAACCCTGAAATCTTATTTGTAAATCTACACTCACAGTGTGTTAATTTGTTTGTTTGTTTTCATGCAGACCACAACAAACAGTCCAGAACCGACGACTCCACCTTCTAGTTTTGACGAGGAGTACAGTCGCCTATTGGCCAAGCTGGGACTTCTTGCGGACAGCCTTGAAGATTCAGATTCATCGCTGAAAGAGACAAAGGGTCCCTCCAGTGAAGATGATGATGATGATGCAACTCCAGAGGAGGATGGACGTGATGCGGATGTGGCAGAGGATGCCATAAATGATGACAAAGATGATGTGGATGATATTATCAACTCTCTCCTAAACTTGGATAACAATGGTGATGACGAAGCTGATGATGATGATAAAACTAGTGATGAAGAAGGTATCACCAAACCAGTCCAGACCGGTGGTGATGACACTGATGATGATGACGAGGAGGAGAATGCCGGTACTGATGATGGCATCACTCATCCGAATCTCCATGGCGACAGTAATGATCCTACACAATCCGGTTCAAAGGATGATACAAGTACTACCCCTCAAGGGGTTGATGGAAATGATGATAATGATGGAGATGGTGCTGATGGTGGAGATGGTGATGATGTTGGAGGTGATGATGGAATTGATGATGACATTCTCAAGGGTGATCTAACATCCAAGCTGCTCGAGATGGGCTTCCCAGAATCGTGGTTTGACCCCAAAGAGGATGACACCGACACCCCAGGAGAAAAAGAAGCTGACATCTCAGACATGGATATTAATACTATCCTAGAGACTTTAATTGGAAATATTGATACAACGAGAGACAAATCTCAAAAGAGCGATAGATTGAGAGACAAACCACGAAAGAGGGACCAATCCTTGGAGTTTTCCAAACGAGGGCGCTTCAGGCGTAGATCGCGAATGAAAAATTCAAGGACAAATGTAGACTCCGATGACAGGAAGGTCTTTCGTTCTCGCCGACACGCTGGGCTGCACGATGCGGGCGGGATTCAGCGCATCATCTCGACGGGAACGCTGGCACCTCTTTTGAGCCCTGTTTTGGATGATACAGCTACAGACCCCAACAGCATCGATGTCATTTTTGGAACATATTGGTTCTTTCCAAAAGCAACAAAGGTAAACTGTAAATCATTTGAATGAGTTTTGCCTTGTTTTATGTTTTGAATGACAGAGCAGTGTTATGTAACTGTAAATCATCATCATTATACCCATGTCAAATCAAGTTTGAAGGGGTATATATGAATCATTGTATGGTTGGGTGGTCAGTCGTTCTGTTGCAAACCTTGCAGATCAAACTACCTCCTCAGTTTTGGGGCATTTACTCATGAAATTTGGCACAAACAAGAGTCTTAGGTTGCAAAGATGTGCAAGACATATTTTTTGAATGTGTCAGAAACTGAGTTTGCCATGGTTACAGATATTATGGTGGTTATAGCATATTATGGCAATAAATCGGGGGAAAATATTGTGGTCTGAACTACTACCTTATCTTTCAAGTAATGCTCTTGAAATGTGGCACATAGATTGGTCGTGGGGTGAAGATGTTTAAGACTCAATTCTTAATGTTTTGAAAGCTGTGTTGCCGTAATATTATTCACCTCCAGTGATATTTGTAGTTTTGTTTGTTTTGTCTTATTGCAGGTCATTTTGCCTGAAGAACAGGAATGCCTTGATACATGGATTGGGCGAATGAGAGGCAACGGATGGATCCTAGCAGTGAGTACAGTGATTTGATTTGATTTGATTTGATATATTAAATCTTAACATGCCAGAGGATTTAAATAGTGTTGCACAAGTAAGTCGCCAAAAGTCGGAGTTGTGACTATTGTGGAGGAGTCACGACTCTGACTTTAGAAACGCAAGAATCGACTCCATATAATCACATATGTATCCCATATAAACCAGTCAAAACATCGATGACAATGTGTGGGACTATGGCAAAAAGTCAAATTTTGAATGATCATAATCAAAGTTGAAAGTTGAATTTACTGAACTCATTGAAGGAGGACACTGAACAGTTATTGTATACGCTATATTGTGCTTCCTTTTACCTATTGATCATGCCGACAGAACTAAATGCCGAGAGTCGGCAAATAGTCGAAGTCGTGACTTTTCATCGGCGACTAGTCGACTCCCAAAAATCCTGGAGTCGTGCAACACTAGATTTAAACCTCTATGGGCTTTGTGTGTATTATTTGGTGCAGATCTGCGACTTCGGCACATTGAGAGTTAATTCTGCATGGCAAAATAATACAAAATTCAAATGCAATATACAGACAATGGTACAATTATAGCAACCCCACGACAAGAGTAATAATCAATGCAAGAAAAGGATAACTCAGTGACCATGGAGAAGGACTCCCAATAAGTAAACTTAACATTTGGGGCTTCTAATACAAGTACTGTATACGCCAATATTTTCACGTAGAGATATTTTCACCGTTTTGGACTAAATTTCAAAATTCGTGAGTGCTAATTTTCGCAATTTTAGTGGTGCTTTCATAAGTGTGAATAGACATGAACCAAAGTGGAAATTTTCACGATAACTGACTCGCGAAATTTGCGAAAATAAAACCACCGCGAAAATTACCACGTATAGAGTAATACAAGGAAAAAAAACACAATACAAATTACAACAACTAAAATAGGTACCCTCGTGATGCAAAGAAAGAAAGGTATATCGGGAAAGAGAGGGAAAGAGTAAAACGGGCTAGAGCAGGGGAAAGAAAAGTATTGAATAAATTATAAGCAAAGTCCTCGTCCAGCACTCTGTGATACAGTGAATTAGCAGACTGGGCTCTTTTGGCTATGCTATATCAGAAGGGGAGGTGAGACCTTGGGAATTTTTTTATTTATTGTTTTGGAAATTTCTTATGTATTTCTTTGTTTCTTGAACAACAAATAATGCTAGACTGAGAGAGAAACACACAGAATAATCAAATTTGACAAATTTGACTGACACGCGACAATAAATTATAATGTAACAGTGGCACTGTAGGTCTGATCATTGATCAACATGTACCGGTATATGGTATCAAAATGTGTGGAAAGGATGGGAGAGAAAAGTCATGAAGCTATATCGACAACATCACAGCAGTTGTGACGTTATGAAAAAATCGGCAAGGGGGGCCATAATGGCCATACTGTTTGTCCATGCATTTTTTGCCAGTGGCAGCATAACTTTCCAAATTTTTTAATTCTAGGATGTTTATTTATCCATTTAAGCACTGTTACGCAGCTCAGATATTACAGTTCGACAAATCTTTTATGCTGCTCCCGCAACGAATGGCCGAGCAATGTTTCAGGGTGTCCGTCCTCCGTCGTTACCGGATCTCGTTACCCCTGCTGATAACTAAAACCGCGATAGATGTTATGTAACTTAGACCAAGTAGTACAGGGCAACAATGAATCTGATAATTTTGGTGAAAGGTGAAAGCAAAGGTAACAGGGCTAAAATACATGATGTCTGATGGCCTCTTCACCCCTGCATAACTGTGAACGTCCAGTCAGAATTTGATGTAATTCTGGTAAGTATGTATTATGAACAAACAATGAACGATAGAATTTGTGGTTGAAAGTCAAAGTCAAAGGCACGGGGCTAAATATGTCTGACTTGTCTTGGCTGTACCCGGATAATTTGCAAGCCGTCCCGATTTATGATGTAACTTGTGAATATGATTATAAGCAACAATGAAGTGATTAATTTGGGGGTCAAAGTCAAAGGCAGTGGCGCTAAAATATTCTGATTGGGCTCGTACCCCGTGAATAACTGTAACGCCGTCGTCGATTTGATGTAAAACTTGGTTAAAGTTTGTATTCATGAAGCAACAAGAAACCTGATTAATGGGGGTCAAATCAAAGTCAAAGTCACCGGCCTAAAATATCTCTTGGGCTCGTTACCGCCCCAGCGATAATTTTAAATGGCCAGTTGGATTTTGATGTAACATGGTGAATATTATTAATCAACAATAACTGATTAGATTTGGGGTTTAAAAGTTAGAGCAAAGTCATCAGGCCTAAAACATGTCTATTTGGCTTCGTTACACAATTACTTCAGAAACAGTTGGATGAATGTAACTGGCTGAATATTTAATATAACGCATCCAATTATGATAATCTTGAGTTGAAAGGTCAACGGGTCAAATGTCACGATGCCTGATAGATGTCTATTTGTGCTCATTAACCATTTAACTTAAGATGCTGCCGATTTTAGTTACTGTGAAGTATGTATAATAAGGACAATGAAAATCGCCAGATTTCAGGTTAAATATCAAAGGTTGAAGGCACATAGGCCTATACTTAGTGTCTTACCTCGATAAATGAATGCTTATCGATATGATCGAACTTGGTGAATAAGTTTATAAGTACCCATAACTGATCATAATTTGGGGTTAAGGTCAAAGTCAAAGTCACGAGGAACCCATACTTTATATCTTTACAACGATAACATTGAGAACGCCTTAATCGGATATTGATGTAATTTGGTAAGTATTATATATGGCATAAAAATTTCAGATGAACGCAAAGTTTATGATGAACGTACTTCATAGTTTGAATTGACGGGAGCAGACGGCATACCCCACGCTGCGCGCATCGGCAATCTAACAACTAAGTTTACCAAGGAAGCTGCCGCATGTTAAAAGTGCCTTAACCACTTTCTGTGCCTATATTGCACTGGTTTGCCCACATGTATCTCAATCTCAATGGGGTACTGATGGCGAACAAGTTCTTTGAGAAGACAATCAGATTCATATCTCTGAATTCCAAAGATAAATATCACTAAAATGACTATAAATAATAGTTTTTTTTTTATAAGATGAAGACACACTGAATTAACTAAATGAGATAAAATGTCTTGTCTTGATAACATTTGACTTTTTAGAGAAAATTGTACATTTTGAAAGGATTGAACACAACTACAAAACAATCCAGTCTCTAGTTAACATACCTGGGGCCTGTTTCATAAAGCTATTCGTAAGTTACGCAATGACTTGAAATATGGCAAGCCAAATGTGATTCCCAAGATATTTTTTATTTTGGGACAAATCTAATTGGCATTAATCATACTTTTTTTGAAATGACATGAAAAACTGTTGGATTTTTTTTACTTTGCACTTCATAGTCGAGTTATTTGTAAAGTCATGTGTAACTTTATGAACAGCTTTATGAAACAGGCCCCTGGATTTTAGCCCAGCATCAAAAATGTTAATGTAATCTCTTTTTTCTTCTTTCAGATGAGTATTATGGCTTGGACCATGATGCATATGAACATATAGCATCTGAATTCTGCAGTAAAAAAGGTGAAGAGACATTATATTTTTTCCTTTCATTCATCTATGAAATCTTAAATATAGTTCCATTTTAAAATCAAACAAAGTTACAGAGCATATTTACATATGAATGGAGTATTTATTGTATAACTTAAAAATAGGTTATTATTATTTTTTTTTTCAGTTTGTGGTATTTCTAGGTATTTCCTCCGTGAGGAAAATAGTGATGCAGGTATTGTCTTGAATGTATTAATTGTATACACTGAATATTTTGCAGTGGTTTTATTTTTGCGAATTTTGCAACTTTCTAAATGCGAAAATTTTCACGACATTTTTGTACAAAGTGAATGTAAATACAATGAAATCACGAAAATAAACTCTCATAAATTCCCTGTCTTGCAGCAAAATCGCGAAAATAAATGGACATGAAATATATGGCATATACATTATTACTGAAAATGTGAGGTAGGTTTTAGAGATAAAAAAAACAACCTGTACAAATCAGACACAACATACCACTTTGAAAGAGTATGCAAATTTTAGTCATACCTTTCTAACAAAGGTTACTTTTGCTTACTGAACATGATAAGGACTTATGTAAGCAAGTGACAGCTTAATTATTCAAGAGGAATTCATAAAATTGATGAACAAAATAGCACATCACTAAACTGCAGAAGAAAAATATTCGTCAATTTGAATACATTATTGTAGTGGTCTAGATATATTGAAAAAATGGTTTGCAAACACGCAAATCCCCAAAGTTTGTGTAATCCATATTTTTTTTTCCTATTTTACAGCTAAAGATTCAGACAAACCAACTCAGGAACCTCAAGAGAGAAATCCCCTGAATATCTATCCGTTCAATCTCGATGCCGGCGAGCTAACCATCTATCGGCTGAGACTCACGTGTGATTGTGGTCTGGAGGAGGCACGCAGGACCAACCCCAAGGCTAGGTGCAGCCGAATCCTACCCCATCGGCAGCAGCAGTGGGGCGCCTATATGGGGACGTATGGTAACAGCTTCTCTATCCCCAGACGAAGTAACCTAGATTAATGTTGAAATATAGGTACTAAAAGATCTTTCCCTTCAAGTCGTCGTCGTCGTTGTCGTTCTACTCATGGCTGAGTACTCGTGACCCCATTGATGAAGGCTCTCCATTCGTGATGACACTGAGATTTCGAGTAGCAGCGGTATATTGACATGTTAGTTGTGGAAGCAATGCCATCAGTCCCTTCAAGGCCCACTGTCAAATGGCAATAGACTAGTTTCACAATAGATGCAAATTTTATGCATACCTATCTAATAGAGGTTACTCTCAACAGTCTAAAAAACTTGCCAGACATAACAATGACTAATGTATGCAAGTTACATTTCGGTATCAAATTTCAATGTGAAAATGTGAAAATGGTCTTTCCAACCATTGTGATTATGAGTACTAGTCTTCACATAGACATATAATAGTCGTGAATTTCAATTATCGTATGGCCTATGTGTACAAATTGTAAGAAGAAAGTAGAATGCTTTTCCATGCAATGCTAATTAGGTTGCATTGCGGAAAACATCGCTGTTCCCATTTTAATTGTGTGAGCTAAAAGAAGGGCTACACCATGGATATTTCAAAAGAAAGAGATGAATGAAGACATGGTTGTTACGTACAGAAAGCTGTGACAGTTATTACATAACTTGCAGAAGAATGGGAAGTCATGATTGAAATTGACCTTTTCAAATTCTTTGAAAATGTTATGTTGGTTCATAAAGAAAATCATTGGTGATAAGTTGATATCAGAGCAAAGATTGAAAACTTCTAAAAATCATGGTGATAATAATGAGAATAATTGATAGTATCATGTTAGTTGATGTAACTCTCATTGGCGAGTAGTTGATCTCCTCTTCAGAAATAATTAGACATTTCCAAACAATACTTATTTTACTAACAATTGATAGTATTATGTGGGTAGATAAGATGATCATTAGTAATAATGTTAGTTAGTTAAACCCATCCTGCTCCATGGTGGAACATTGGGCAGTGCCATTTCAGTTGCCCTAGGCAACATGGCTGCACAAGACAGTTTGACTACTACAATGAGCAGGGGGGGGGGGGTGTTATTCCTCTGGTAGCCCCATGCATTAGTACATGTAATAAGATAATATTTAAATAAGATATAGTAAATAATTCATTTTGTTTAGAAGTGATTACAGACATTTATGGTAATTGTGTTTATCATTTCATTATCCAAAACTTGCCATGAAAAAGCATGTGACTCTTTGTGAAACAGTCAAATAGTTCCTTGCTTAGAATGAGTTGAATAAAAATGCATACCTGCCAACCGTCCCGATTTTTCCAGGGCAGTTCTGGTCTTATTACAGTTATTAGGCGGTACAGTAAACAATAAAAAGTTTACATAATTTAAAAAAAATGAGATACGAATGCGAACGAGAAAAATATCTGAAACAGCTGAACCAAAATTTTTCTTATGAGAAAAAGTATGCATGAAACAAACTTTTTGTTCCGGCACTCACCAGTGATTGTAAACACAGCATTTGTATTACCATTTGGGCATTGCATTAAAATCACTATAGTAACCAATGCACTTGGTTCAGTAGTTTCATTTATTTTGGTCATTCATGCTCTATTCTTATTTTAATCTACGTTTTTGTTGTTGAACGCACCGCCTAGTTACTGTAATAAGACCAGAATTGCCCTGGAAAAATCGGGATGGTTGGCAGGTATGAAAATGTATGACTGGACCTTGTGTGATATGTATAGCACCCCTATTGTTTGGAATTGAGCCACACTGAAGTAGAGCAAAAGGCACAAGTTGTATGACAGAATAAAATGACTCTATATTCTATTTTCCTGGTCAGAGTGTAAAAAATGTTCATTGACCTGTAATAAGGGCCAATAGTTGAAAGTCATCAACTAAAGCGGTAGAAATTTGGATGGAAATTTATCACCTTGAAATTGACCAGCTGCATCTACAGTGAAGTACTATCTCACCATTACAATATTTATCCTTTCAGTTTTATTACAGAGTTCTATGTTGATAGAATATATTCTGATATGAATTGATACAATCATTTTATTGTTCATTTGGTGATTAAAGGTAGGGACGTTTCCAATCAATCTACCCATCAGTATGTTATGATACACAATCAATGGTCCCTTCCCACAAGGTTCAAGGAACCTATATTACAAATCTCATTATGGACTGACATGGAAGTTACATTATCAGGTGAAGAGATAAATGCAGTTATGGAGAAATTAATGAGTTTAATACATGAGCAGAAATGGAAAAAAAATTAAACCTTACAAGCAATTATGGAAATCAATTAGTTTTCAAGGTCTTTAAAAGTGTTCATCAATGAACTACATGTATTTACATTCCTAAACTGGTTGCCAGGTTTCCCACCATGCTTAGTGTATTAGCTGTTTTATAAATTGCAAGTACTACTACTTCTTGATAATTACAAAGGAGGACTTTGTAAATTCCATTTAAAAAGTCATATGAACTACATGTATATATATTCCAATTCAGTTTTACTCTTTGGGTTCTTAGAGTTTCATCCACCTTTTAAACAGCAGAGCTGTATATTCTGATAACAGTACTAACAAAACAGAAATAAACAAAATTCAGCACTGAAATGAACTACTTACAGACATGCCCAGGACATTCCTTGATTTGTCTTTGATAAACAGCATTAATATTTTGACATTCAAATGTATTTAGAATTTATATTTTTATGTGTATTCAAACTGTATTCATGTATACTACAGTACATTGTATTCCAGTCACTAGAAGTCTCTAAACTTCAAAGTTCAAACTACATAGTCTAGCCGTTGGCGTATAGTATTCAAAGTATAGTATATAGTATGTATAGTATGTATGTAGTATGTATATAGTGTGTATTGCAAATATATTTTTAACTGGATTAGAAGCAAGAACTATTCCATTTCAGTTGATTCAAAAGTAGATAGAAATGTGTGTGTGATTTAAAATTAGAACGACTGTATTCTAGTGAGGCATGTTAGATTTAAAAAGTGTGATTTGTAAAGAAACTAACCAAAAGGTTTGGCTGACAAGATTTGTTAAAAACAGTTTCGTAAAATTTAAGGAATTAAAGGAATGGGGAATGCAGGAAATACTGGAATATCAGTACAGTGACAACTTAAAATCTTATAAACAATTGTAGTTTCAATGTTTGTGTGAGAAGAAGATGTGAGTATGTATTATTTAGTAACCGCTTTGGAAGACTTTACTTTGCTCTGTACAAACAAAATGTATGTGTGTGGTCAATGTAAGTGCGGGTATATTAGGACAATTTTATTTTTCTGTTGGAAGGAAGCTGGTTTCTGCCAGGATAAAAATATGCCATGTACATGTGTATTCACAAACAAAATTGTTGAAAAAAATGTTTTTAAATTTTTATTACTGGTTTGTGCTCCCAGGCAAGTTGACATTTTTGACATGTATGTATTTAAAGCAAGATTTGTTGTTTTTGTTGATGTATGATCTTATGGAGGAACATCTCATTACAGGCATTATTTTAAATGTATTTAAGTTTATATTATGTTTTGTGTAAATTTTTGTTTAATAGTTCACATTCTTGGTACAGGGTTCAATCATGACACTGGTATTTGTGGTGAAACTAACTGAAATAACTACTTGAATTTTGCAAACTGCATATTTTGAAAGGTTTATAGACTCATATTTTAGGTTGAAAAAAAGAGAACAGGGATTTAAGAATTTGTTTCATGTGTTATTAAATTTTAATGTGCTATTTTGGGGGTAAGGTCCCAACACCTGCACAAAAAATGGCAGAGGTGCTAATTTACGAATCCACCATGATAATAATGATTAATTAAACTTTGAACAATCAGGATTTTTGAACAATTCAGCCAAAATTGATAATATTTTCACAAGTTTTTTTCTGTTATTATTCTGTTTTTTTTCTGAATGCACATGATCTGGGTTTCATTTCCCTTTAACCCTATCTGGCCCGGGGGGGGTAGGGGGGGCTAAAAAGGCCCCCCCCTCGACAAAGTTCGCGACCATTCCGCCGCGCGAAATTTTTTGACTGCGTCGCTCGCGTGACTTTTTACTTTTCAAGTGTTGCGCATCTTTTGAGACCAAATTCGCGGATGTCCGGGTATGCGGTTCCGAGTTACGCAACTTTTCGTACTTGCATGTCACATCCAAAAATCGCTCAAAACATGAAATCTTGTGTGTTATTTCAATGCAAATTGTGTTTTCAGCCCAAATTCATAAATGTATGATTATTTTTACTTTTACTGATTGAAATATAACTAATTTATGCTGTTTATGATCGCAAAAGTATCCCCGAGAAATTTCATCGAAAAAAATAAACAAAAGGTCCAAAAAACAAAAGAAATACATAATGATCATGAAACAATAAAATACATGGCAATTTCTGATTCACATTTTTTTTGACAGATAATTGTTACATAGTCAAATAAGAATATATAACACCAATAATTAGCATTCTGTGAGTCTGTTTAAAGGAGTTATAGGCAAAAATATGAATTTCATACAGAAATATGCATAATTATTACTTAAAAATAGAGAAAATTATTTTCAAAAATCTAACTATACAGTCTTGGAGATTACGTCCGGCTCTATGCACGTGCAATTTCGCGTGCGATGCGCGATCCGCGCCTGAGATCTGAAGGGGGGGCCAATAAGCCCCCCCCCCCCCCCCCCCCGGGCTATTGCAATTTCAAAAAAGCCCGGGCTGATTAGGGTTAAACAGCCCCCTGTACATCCACGGCTCCCACTGGCTTAACCACCTCTATTCAGAATTGACTGGTATACAGTGTGTCCCACCCAAAAAATCGTCCAATCGGGAGAAAATTATTTGAGGTAATTACTGTTCGCAAAAAGTATGTGTATGTGTATTTGGTATCATATGAAAGCAGAATAAATGGTCTTTCTGATAAAGTTAATCCCATTTAATTTACTTTCATGATGATCTACACATCTCATTCATTTTAGGCCTTTGTCAAAGTTATGTACCCCTTTGTTCTACAAATGATAGGAAATTAGAAATGTACATCCTGAAAAATCAGCTAAATTGAATGAGTACACAATACTGATCACACTCTTCATTATGCTAAAATGTCTTGATAACAAGATATTTTAGCATAATAAAGAGGGGAAAACCTCTTTTCCATACCACTTTCTTGGCTGCTGCTGCTGCTAGCTAAAACCTGAAATTCCAATATTCACTGTCTTTTAGTGGTTGGTTAACCTGTTTGATATAGCACTAATATCAACTCACCAAACAAGTTAACTCATTCCAAAATGTAACCTTAAAATCATTGGTTGTCTGGCAAAAGGGCTCTAGCACATGTTCTCGGCAAAAGGGCATTATCAGAAAATTTTCCCGTATTTGAGAAATACTGCCTGTTTTGATATTTGCACTTATCAGACTGACAAAAAGATCTTAAATATCATACTACTTTGGTTTTCAAGTTACATAAAATTTAGTGCTAAGGCCCTTCTGCCGGACAACCAACAAAATATTATTTAAACTCTCACCGACATCATCCTAAGTGCGTAGAAATGCTGAAAATTGCCAACTTTATATTCTTCTGTTACATGTAAACATATATGTAAACATTTATGTTCACGAGGCTCTGTTGATTTTGTATTCATGTAGGATATTTATTATGTAAAGGCAAGCAATTTATCAAATGTGACCATCTTTCTTACAATCTGCAACTAGGTCTAGTGTGTGCTATTTTACGTTCAAACCACCTTGTATATCAGCATCACATTTTGTTTCAAAGTGTAACTGTAAATCTTTCTTATTGCATTGGCAAGTTTCACAACCACCTACACCAATTGGCGACTCAAGTATAATGTACAACTCTTAAGCTACTGTATGAACACCTTATATTAATTCGTACAATATTGCACAATATTTGCATAAATTGTTACTTTTTTCTGGTGCTGTAGTTTTGATACTGAGGCTGACAATTTTTGTTGTGAATAGAATAGTTTTTGCAAAATATTATTTATATATTCCCTTTCTGGCTCACATTCGCTGAACTTCACCATAGCCAAGACAAGTCCATTATTTTTGATAGGGTGTCTTTCATATTCACATGTATTTGTGTTTAAGTGTGTGATACAATGTATGTGATGCCACCTCATTCGATTTGCAAGATGCCAAGAGAAAATTATCTATTTTGTTCATATTTTATGATGCACATTTGCCAAGTTTATTATTTGAATAATAAACTACACTGCACTTGCATAATTTATCTAGATGTTTTGCCCTACCGCATCAGCACTGCTCTACTGTACAAGTATTTTGAATTGCATATTTCTATGCAAGAGTGGGCTAGAAATTTAATGTATCATTCCTGAAGACCAAAAAAAAAAAATGAAAGTAAATTATTTCCACACGCTTTTTCTGATGCATGATGTCTCAGTAAATCGTTGGAATAGAACAAGAAAGGCTGTAATGCCAAACCTGTTGAGAACCAGAAGGGTGCTATCACTGTACAAAGTCAATGGAGTTAAAGGCCTTCTGGTTGGCAATGTATTCTACGTTAAAGGTAAATGACATGACTGGGAGTGGTCCTTAACTTGAGTAAAAACTACTCTACAATCAAGTAAACTGTGCAAGGATTCTACTGTAAAAACTTTGTAGTCTAAAGTCGACTCATTTTAAAATAATGGCCATCAGTATGCCTTATAACAGACATATTTGTAGTGTAGCCAAGGATAAAGTATAACAAAAGTTGAGTATCTTCATGTATGCATTTCTTTAGTTCAGGAATAGCAGTAAAGTTGGGATATTGCATATCTATTGTTGTGCTCTGGAAGTCCCCAGCTATGGCGCACATCACACTCTCCTGGGCTGCCAAATTTCATTGATGCCTTTCAGTAATTGCATAGCTGAAAATCAGTAATTTTGCCATATTTTTAGTCGAAATCAGTAATGTTAACATAAATGTAGTAGCATTATACAAACATGATTTTATAAAATCAGTATTTTTCATGCAACTTTCAGTAAAAATTAATGAAAATCAGTACCACTTGGCAGCTCTGCATTCTCAGAACTAGCTCTATACATTATTGTACTTCTGTATTCACACATAATTCAGCACTGTATTGACAATTCATGGATTCACTTTGTACAGTGCAAAATAATTTTGATAGCTAGCAGTTGAAATTTAAGAAGTAACTAGGGCAATAATAATCCAAAATTTTGATTTTTTACAATGATTATCTGAACATATGACATCATACATTCATAAAAGTACCAGTAAGTTGCCCCCCCCAAAAAAGTTTTTTTTTTTCAAAACTTAACATTATAGCCACTTTAACTCTGAGTTGGTATTTTCAAAATAGAGGCAAAACGTGGGGTGTTATCTGTTAATTGAATATGACACTCCAGAAAATTTCTAGATATATATTAAGTGTGATGTTGGGGCAATATGCTTGTATGTATGATTTTGTAGCTACAAAAGAATAAGATCATGTTTATATTTTCAAGGTATTTGGGAAATGATATTTTGTTGGATTCAACTCGCTACTCAATTTCAATTAAAACTCAGAGAAAAAGCAATTCAATGAGATTATGTGATTGATTTGTAAATTTATGGATTTATGTGAATAGATAATGGAAAATATTCTGTGTACATTTATTGCAGTTGTGATATATTGATTTATGTGGTATAAATTTGTATAAAATGTATGATGGGCTAATTGGGTATATGGTAAATTAATGTATTTTTGGATAAATACAATTATGTATGAAACTATTGTGTGTTTGTTTTCTGTATTCAGTCCATGTTAAGTTTATTTTTAATGAAATCATGGTTCGTATAAGATGTTTGTGTATGTATGTATGTGTGTATGTTGTGTGTGTGTGTGGATATGTGTGTGTGTGTGGAGATGTACTCTATGTATGTATTGTTTGTATGTGCATAGTGTGTGTTGTGTGTGGTGGGGGGGGGGTGTCATATATTTTCCCTACAGGCATTTGCACTTACGTTGGTGAAGTTGAAGAAGTGAAACGAAATAAATGAGATCTGATCACAAAATACAATGAAACATATTTTATTTCATATTCATCATTTTAAAAAATACATACACATGATCGACAACTCATGAATCCCCACATTTGATACCAGTGACATAATTAAAAACTCATAACCTTACCATATATTACATACTAGACATACTATTATTTCATGCTTATATTTATCATACAACCATGACCCGAAAAATGGGACCCAAGAATATCTACCCTGCAAATAAGTACATTACATTAGAAAAAGGAAGCACCATATTTCTCAAGTTAAAATACAAGTTTAGCACCAAATAGCAGCATATAGTTCGATCATGACACAATATGTATAAATACTGTTTTAAATTAAAAGTTGGACTGGTCCAAACTGCTGGTAAATTTTAGAAAGATTGAAACCTAAAAATGAGACATTAAATAAAAAATACAATACCAAAGAAACATAAATAGTAATTTCAGAAAGTTAGAATGTTTCAATACTGAACATATTACAAAACAAATTATAATTCAGGTAGCCAAGAAATACTGATTTCAGAGATCAAAACAAAATATCGACTAGAAATGAGGATGTACGTGCATGTGCATGTTACTTGATACAAAACCATGTTGAATTACCAAAGCATGATAACATATGTGGGACAACACATTTCTATTAGCTGGGCAAGTTACGGGGCAAAGCAGCATTTAATTACTGTCCCCTCTTCCTTGCTCCTGTACATCATATTCTTTCATAAATTAACAGAACCATAGTTACTAAATTTGATTGTCATATAATTTTTTTTTTCCTTCAAATATTTTGCTGTTAGAAAAACAATGATTAGCGTACTAACAATATTGTTAAAACAAATAATATATTTTGATCCTTAATTTGCAAAGTTTGTTTTTTATTGTTACTATGATCTTGACTTTTGTACAACATACAGTGTAAAACACAAATTCATTTTGTACTTTCACTAAAAATCTTTTATTTTTGGACACAAACGTTTTGTTAGATATCATACACTATGATTGCCAAATTGAGTCACATGTACAATACACTTTCCGTCACAGTTATATTAATAATACCTTTACCTAAATAAATTTCACAAACTACAGGACTATCTACATGTAAATGATAAATGATTCTGTAAATGGCATCAAATTAAAATAGATTTATTGAACTTAATCTTTATCTAACCTAGTCTAATGTAATCTGTTACTTCAGTTAACTTTCCTACTTGAAAAGAGGTAGATATATTTGAGCATTTGTGATCTGTTCATATGAAACAAATGTTAAATAGGGATGACAGCTATTTCCCTACATTCAGATGTATTTCTATGTATTATGAAATATATTACTAATATCAGCATCACTAGTATCACACAGTTGTTAATTATATGATGTAATTTGAACGATAAGTTTTGACACAAAACCAAAATATTTAAGTATCATAACACAGCTACATGTAGTATTGAAATTTCCCCACACCCATATTGCCAAGTGTATGATTGATAATATACATGTATTTATATATCCATTCACAAGAATGGGAATGAAATAAGTTTATTCTTTTGTTATGTCATTAATTCAAAGGGGGACATACATGTACAACTATTCCCCCTCCACTTACGAAACGGCATAAATTCAGAGGAGACTGTACGTTTGTACATTAAATTTATTTACTTCAAGTGAAGATCACAAAAACAAATATTTGATGGGCATGGATATACATAGAAATACCAACTGAAATTACTAAACTGATACCAGCATTCTTGGTCCACTTTATACCAAGTTTGGTCAAAATGGCTATTGAAATCAACAATAATTAATGCCATTATAACAATAACAGAATTGCATAAAATGCACACTTGAATGAGTCAATTTAGCACCTAATTTTTATTGTACACATAAGTATCTGACATCTGCAGAAAAACATACATGCTACAGATTTCTAACCAAAGTATGTGTCTGTGTAATTTCTACATGTATCTACATGATCTCTGACACAACACTATTTTTCGAGGTCATTGTTTTGAGGTTGAATTTGTAAAAACCATGCAGCTGTTGTCACACTGTAAAATATCTAATTTTTCTTCAAAATTATTTTCTCAACACTTAGCCACTATAATCATAATTTAGTCACTACTGTAAAGGTTCATGTATCTGGTTATCATAATATAAACTTATCAACTTGCTCTGAATGACAAATCACTAACTTCAAAATTATGACTTTGCAAATTCCTGCAATTTCTTACAACTACTGTACACATACCCTTCTCATTCTAAAATACTGATATACTTGAAGTGACCAAATTTGGCAGGCACAATTTTCGTTAATTCACTACATATAATTTAAATTCACAAAACGCATCTATACATACGAACAAACTTTAGATCTTAATTTTGATAAATATACATCACAATAAAATTAAGAATGTTGAGGGTATTTTCACAATATCATTTGTTGTTTGAAGGCACTGTGGCACACTGAATTAGCCAGAATTCCACGAATGGGTGGGGTATGATAAAGTTCATAGTGGGGGTCGGGGGGGGGGGGGGGGTGGCGCAGACAGTTTGGTGTATTGAATGCTTCCACAGTCACTGCTGCTGTTGCTATGTCCAAACGTCATCTATAGAGGGCAGTGTTCAATA